>JAPDSC010082115.1:0-20481 GCA_026290005.1 Latrodectus geometricus | reverse complement strand
GAGGACTAATTAAATCAAAGCAGCAAAGAGGAAAATAATTAAATTTGGTTTAAAAATTTTACTTTCGCATATTATTGAACAATTGATAATGAAAAGTATCATAAATATATGTTCAATAAATTAAGAAACAATATTCTTTTTATAAAAGTCAAAAATTCAATGTTAATTTCACTGCGATCATGTGTAATTTTTAATACAAAAACTTTATTTTCGAATCATTTTACATATTTTAAGTAACCTTTCAAATATAAAAATATTAATAATACTATGACTGATTAAGACTTATACCTAAAATATACTCCAAAACTTATTTCAGAAACTATTTCTAAAACAAGTTCCTTCATTAGGTAATTAAAACAACCAAGATTTTGTCTTTTTAGAAGTCATTATTTACTCCAATTTCTTTTCTTTTTGAATATATTTATTTATAATCAAACACGCATCAACCAGATATTTTTCCTTTCCACTTCGAAAAAGATTTGCTTGCATAATTTTAAATGTGAAGTTTCGAATGATAAAATTGAGTGAAAAATAGCAAGATAGAATACTGTAAACAAAGCTCCAAATTAAATTCCCAAATACCAATTCATTATGAAATTTGGACACCTACAGAGTAAAATATGGCAATCTTAAACATGTTAGCCAGAAAAGCGATCTATTATTAAATCTAGTAAAACAGCTATTTTCTTACAGCAAACCTAATAGAAATCTCGAACATTCATTGGACAATGAGTCCGAGTTGCCGAAAATCGAGCTGTGACACCACGTAATGTTAAGTCTATAGGAGTTGCCCAAACTGAAATATCGGCAACTCTAATGTAATAAGGGCTTAAGAATAGCCTGATATTTTTATTCTGTGTTTAGCAATTTTATTTACACTTTAATTTTTATATTATTTCAGAGAAACAGTTTTACTTTATTCTTAATTAAATTTTTAAAATGCTTATTGATTTCCAATTACTTTTTTGATCTCAACAGAAAATAAATGGTATTTTTTACTAATTTCCATGTTAAAATTTTTTAAATATTTTTGATGAATATTGTCTACGTAATTTAGACTGCATTCTAATAAAAAATATAATTTCTTTACCCTATTAGCTCATTTCATTAACATTTAAAAGGATGATAAGAGCTTCATCACATTAGCTCTTTTCGTTAACATTTAAATGAATGCTTATTTATAAATTATAATGATTTAAAATAACGTTAGTATTAATAAATTTTATATAATTATATAAAATACTGTATATTTCATTATCTATTTTCAATTAATTATTGATTTATTTATTATTAATTTAATTTTACTGAATTGAATTATAAAACTTACAAGAACTTCGTCATTATTTTTCGATAGATGACAACACAAAATAAAATGTAACCGATAAAACAACACTATAGTATGGCTAATGAAATCCAATATGGCTACCAATATCTCCATGTTGTTTACTTGATTTTTTATATTAAAAATTTATTTATTTACTAATTAAGATAAAATTTTGTGTTTGTGTGTGTTTTCAATACATTTTATAATTCCACAAATCCCTGGAATTCAGTTTAACGTTAACTGCTGATGCTGAATTTTCAAAAAGATGATTCATCTCGCTAAGTTAAAGAAACATTAAAAAGCTTTCTAATTATTATTTAAAAGAGCCATAGTCAGTACAAACCAGGTACAAGAAAAATAGCAAAATCTAATCCTTACAAAAGAATCTACCCACCTCGTACTTTGGATGGATGAAATTTCATCAAATTTATCATTCGAAAAATGAAGAAAATATTTCGAAGTTGTATTTTTGAGACCTGTGAGCTAAGACCCAAGTAGTAAAATAGGTTCTCCCGATATTGGAAATCTTGTACTTATATTGGAAATATCGAATTTTTAAAAATTATTCAACATGAAGTTGAATAATTTTTAAAAGTTTGATTGCTGGATATTTACTTTTAATCAACAATGTTTCCTCTTTTTTTAAATTTAATTTATTTATTTATTATTATTTTTTTTTTGGTAATTAGCAATTTACTATGAATCTTAGAATCCCCTCAGTCATTCTGACATTTGTTGTGTAACTTGAAGAAAGTATAAAAATAATTGTTGCAGGATTAAAAGTATGAAAATAACTATAATAATACATGAAAAATTTGTTTTATTACAAGCAAATTATTCATGAGCATAGTTTTCTTTTTTTTCGCGTTCTTTGTCCTTACTTTTATATTTAGAATGAAAACATGCGTTTTCAAGGTAAATGCGTTCGGGAAGGACATTGCCACCATCTTGATTTCAATGGTTTTATTACTGAACAGCCAATTGAGAGTAAGAAGATAGGATTATATCGACAGGAAATGCTCCAGATAGAACATACGGATTTACATAGTTCTATTTCTGACACATTCCGGTACTCATCTATCTAGATCTTATGCAAAGCAGTTGTCGAATCACACCAATAATGAATTTCAATATTTCCTATTTTAAGCTTTTCGGTACAAGTTAATTAGATGTACACTAATGCAAAAGTTTTTTGAAGTAAAGGAAAATATATATTTTTAAAGTCATTACTCTAGATTTAGCTAGTAATAGTATTTTGATGTTACCGATTCATAAGTAGTAACATTTATGTTCTTTTTTAGAACAGGTAACACAAATACAATAATAAAGTTTCTTTTGGTCGCCAATTATTTATTATCGTTTACAAGACCAACAATCCAATGATCATTCAGTATCATATATTAATTAAAAGACAATCAAATGATCGTTCAGGATCACATACTGATCACACAGTTTTGCTCTTTCCACAAGTTTCAATAACCACTCACGGCAAGATTTCTACTTGGCTATGTTTTAACAAAGTATGTTTTCTTTGGCAGGCCACAAACCTGTTCACCGGGTGCTTTGTGGAGGTTGTCTGTTTTGTAGATAACTAGTGTTTGTGTGTTTTGTGGATTCCTGTAATTTACGACATCACTCCAAGCATTGAATGACATCACTCCAAGCATTGACCAATAAAAGATTATTTATAATCCAAACTTTAATATTATTGTTTTTTCTTTGGCAATGTATTTTATTGTACACTCAGGCTTTTTTCACATAATAATAAATCGATTTGGAGAATATTTCAATTATGATTATATAAATTAAATTGCAAATGTCTTTATAAGATCACTTGAAAGAAAGAATAAATAATGAAAACTTCAAATTTTATTATAAACTTAAGGGATCTAATCAGTATTAAGTGTTCTAAAATAGTTAATATCTCTTACCGGTGAAAAATTTAGGTAACATTTCCGAAGCTTAATGTTTCGGTAGCAATGTAGCTTATATAGAATAGATTTAAAAGTATTACATTTGTGAGGAATCCCTGATTAAGATCAAAATTTAAAATATGATAATTATATAGATAGAATATCTGTGAAATACTTTTGCAAAAACTTGCTACTTAGTGAACATTTTTATTCATAACTTCATAGCATTAAATTAAAAATCCTAATTCAATTAATAATTATATTTCATATCATAGTCTGTTCCATATAAAATTTATATAATAATTAAACTAATAATATAAATAATAATACTAATAATTTTATTTATTATATTAATATTCATGCAAATTAATGACATATATATATATATATATATATATATATATATATATATATATATATATATATATATATTATAAAGTTTTTAAATTTTATTTATTTTTAATTTTTATTAAATTAACAATTTTTTAATAAAGCAGTTTTAACTGAAAGAAAAACATATAGTTTTAAAAAAATCGTGAAATATCTTATCAAAGAATTATTTTTCAAAATTATTACTGATTCATTCAGATACATTTTTATACAGTGAAACTTTTAACTTATTTTAAATAATTTTCAGTCCGGGGTCCCGCAAGCAATTGTTACTAATTAAAAATATAACTAAATAATAAATAAATATTTATAGAATAAATAAAATTCAAAAAAAAATTTTTTTTGAGCTATTAAAATAAACTTATTTTTAAATCATTTATGTATAACTTCTTCTATTTCCACAGCCCATTTCTATATACACCACGTGAATTGGATGTAAATATGAACCTGTTACTCTGTTGTGGATAGAAAAATTAAATATTCTGAATACTTCGTTTCGTGGAAAGTTCCACTCAATTTTGTCATACGTGGCGTCATTTCGTAGATGGTCGATGTACAGTTCTATTTCCACAGCCCATTTCTATATACACCACGTGAATTGGATGTAAATATGAACCTGTTACTCTGTTGTGGATAGAAAAATTAAATATGCTGAATACTTCGTTTCGTGGAAAGTTCCACTCAATTTTGTCATACGTGGCGTCATTTCGTAGATGGTCGATGTACAGCTCGTGGATGCGTTGTAGACAACAGGTCCGAGTGATGGTTTGCAGGTTTGCTGCCTCCCTTTCACAGACGTGTCCACATCCGATGACTTATTTTGACATTACGTAGTGGACAGCCAGCTTAATATCCAAATACTGTTGTACGGTATTTTAGAATTCCCCGTAACGTTTCCTGAAATATTAGACTGTTATTATCAAGTGATTTCATGTAGACGTTGGAATAAATAACAAAACGAAAATTAATAAAAGTGTTTAAGAGCAGAGGTTTGCATTTAAAAAACATATATTTTATAGGGAACATTATCTTGCGCATATTAAATGAAACATTCAAAGCTAATCATAAATGCATCAGAGATATTAAATGAAAATTATGTGAAATTATTTACTTTTTAAATCAAATTTGGTACCCTAGAAAGTGTGTTAATAGTGCACTTTGGATACAATTATAACTTATATATAATCAATACTGATTCAAATACTCTTCTTGAACTTTAATTCCCTGCACATTTAAGCATAAATGTTCTTCCTACTATTAGATTTTATGTACTAATATTGTTGTCTTAAATGTTTTTCTTCTCGTAATATTTCAAATGTAAATATTTTTATAACTAATCACTCGAAAATATTTCAATACATTTCACTATAGTGAAAAATTTGAAATACTGAACTATTCAGAATTCTCTCTTAAAACTCCTTAAAATGAAACATAACTTTAAACATTTCCACTATATTTTTCTTAATAAAAAAGAGAAAATAAAAATTTCAAAGTATTCAGCAGTTAAAGTAAGTCTTTTGTCAAAAATGGAATGAAGAAAGAATTCACTTATTCACGATGAACAGATATGTCACAAAATCTTTCTAATTATTTTAAAAACGAAATTGACTTTCGCGAGAAATAAATGTTCTTGTTGTTCGGCTACAGCATGGTAACTGCCAATACTTATATAAATCAAAGTTTTAGCAAAAATTAACTTTTTACTGGTCACAGGTGCCAGCAATAGTCGATTACCGGCACCAGTTTCCTTTTTCGATAAAGTCACTTACAAAAATCTTTATCAATCATACTCAGAATGAAGTGTCTTTACAGTTTAGAAGACGTGATAAGATAGACATTCAAAAAATATGGATCAGAAAACGTTAAAATGTAATCCACACACATTCCAGAAATTAAAATTTGGTATAAATACTAAAAAAAAAAAAAAAAATAGTAATTATACGACATTATATTGCAATTTTCAATACATGGTTCAAATGATTCGAAAAAATTTATTGTTAATATTTTTAAACCAAGTTACGTAAAATTGTATGTTTGAAGTGAACTTTTTAAGTTATGACAGCTAAACAGTTCAAAAGTTTGATTATACTAGTAAAACAAAAGAACAAATCATTATATTGGAATGTATAAAAAAACTGAGTTTATATTAATGATTAATAGAAGTTAAATGCCTGAATAAAATATATTTATTCTCCCTTCTTTACATTGCAAAGTTGTGTATAAAAATCTAATATAATTATATATATATATATATATATATATATATATATATATATATATATATATATATATATATAAATTCATTTACATTAATGTGACCACCTGTCAGGATCGAGAATAACCACCTTTCGCAGAGGGGACTGCTGCCAGCCGCACAGGAAGAAAGTCAATTAGGTTCCTAAAAGTGTTCACTGGGATTTTGAGCCATGCCGATTCCAGAGCCGTGACCTGCTGTGCTAGATTACACGGGAGAAGATGCATGCTGCGAACAACCCGAACAAGGTGGGTCAAAAATTGTCAATTTTGTTTGCAGGTCAGGAAATAATGGTAAACTGATCCTGGTTCTCTTTTAACCAAACACGTGCACTGACATCTATATGATGCATCCCATTGTCTTGTCTGTAGATGCAATCATCATGAGAAAAAAACAATGGGGATGAACATGGCCCATAGCAATGGAGATGAATATGCCCCGCAAGGACAGATATGTGCTTGCATTGATACATGATTCCTTCCACATTGATGATTGAACTCAGAGAATCCATATACCATAAGGCTACCTCATCAAGCCTACACCGTTCCAGCAATGGGTGCAGGGTGTTTTGCTTTCAGATGTTTTACGTTGTATACGCCAACGAACATCTATGGAATATAAAATGTGATTCATCGGAAAGCTCTACCTATCACCACTTAGTTGATGTCTAGTTCCAGTACTCAGGTGCAAATTCCAGCTTTTATCACCGATTAACAGCAGTTATTACAATTGCGTGACCCAGGCATCTGTTTTGGAAACCCAGATGCACCAAAATTTGCCAATCAGTAGTCTGGTAAACTCATATGGTAGCCGTTGGTTCATCTGGATTTTCAGTCAGTGATTTCAATGTAGCACGTCTTTTTGCCAAAACACATTAAGCAGTCATCGTTCATGTCTACATGGTTAGTAGTGCACTACATTTTAAAGTCCCGTTCTGCCATGAAATTCATACTTTTAACAGCGGGGTCACGCGAACAGTTCACAAATTTTTTAAATTTCATAACCGTTTCGAAAATGCTTCGCCCTTTACTTAAAGCCAATAATCGTATCCTTTTGGATGTCGGATAAATCTTCCGTTTCAGCATTACGCCAACGATTAATATGTTTTTCGAAGCTGTTAAACGCTATTTACATACCCAACTGTATTGTGTTGCCACCTACTTTCTGTAATTGTTTATTTAATGTCAACGTTGAAAGTACCTGGTGGTTACACTAATGTGACTGTACTGCATATACACTCAAGAACAATGAAAATAGCGCACCAAGAATGAAAGAAGTTACAAACGCTAAAATCTACAAATAAGTATAATAAGATCCGATATGTAAATGATCCAAGTTTGGTAGCCAATGCGTATAACCACATACCCGGCAGTGGCATTGAAATCAGGATGTGGGCTCTATATAAACCTGCGCAGCATATAAACCTGAGTGGAAAATTCAGAAACACAATGATCACGTGCGGACGGTAGGAGGAATCTAGTAAGCAAAGAATGCCAACAAGACATGAGAAGATATTTCATATAGTAAAGAAGGTTTGAGATGGGCCTCACCATCGGGTTAAATACCACAGACTAGTGGACATGACTTGTTGCTTGGCAGGTTAATTGTTTGGTATGGGCCGTATAAACATATTGTGAGCAGTGGACAAGAGATGGTATCCACGTGTGACATATCGGGTCTCGGGCGACAAAAAATACGACGAAGTGAAACAATCTAAGAACAAGCTCTAGTGGATCACTTGGTGTCTCGTTCTATGATAACGCAGATGTAGGGGTGCCTATTATCACAAAAATCATTTTTTGAAGCCTTGTAAAAGTGAATCTGCGATTCAAGAACCTGTTTCATGCATTGCTTATAACACTGCAACTTTGGCGACTCCATTTACAGTGGTGCCAAGCCTGAGAGACCTAGAATGCCACAGATTAGTTAAATGTGCTTTTAGTAATGAATCCTTGTTTATTTTAGTGACAGATTATAACTGTGTACGGGCGTGGAGATGTCCCGATTAAAGGTGCATTTACACCTGTACTGTCAAGGGACACATTGCCCTCACAGTAAACGTAATAATCTGGAGAGGTATAGCTTATGATAACCGGTCCAATCTACTTGTGGTACGTGAAACTTTAATGGCCCACCGTTATGTTGATGACATTCTTCGACTGTACGTGGGATCTTTCATAATAGGTCTTCCAGGGGAAATTTTACAGTAAGATGATACTCGTCAATATACAGATCGAGTTCCGCAAAATTTCTTAAGTCATGTTCAAACTCTTAAATGGCCAACCCTCAACTGGACTTGTTCCCCTTAGAGCATCTTTGGAACCATCTGAAATACCAGATGCCATCGTGTCAATTTGTACATGTTTTGAAGGTGGCTGTTCAAGATTTGTGGGTACATCTGCCTCAGGACTACATCAGATGTCTAATCAACTCGATGTTGGATGATGTGATGGCCTGTATTGTAGTAAGAGGCGGTCAGACGTTCAATTGATGTTGCACTGTATTTGTCTAAATTTTCATACTGTATTTGTTTAATTGTCTTGCTTTTTGGATCAAGTGAATCTCACATCTGTATCATTATGTGTTTTAAATTTAATTTTGATCCCATTCTCTCTTCGTGATGCGCTGTTTTCAATGTTCCTTAGAAGTCCTTGGTTTACTTGATGTTTACCATAAGCAAATTATAGTTTTTCATTTTCTTAATATATAAAAGTAAATTATACATACTTACTGTTATAACAACTAAGCATTTTCGATTTTTTTGTTAAATCAGATTCGTTGTACACTAATTATATTACGTGAATCACTAAATTTGATTTAATGTATTATTAAATTGAGATGTAACAACAAAAATCTATGATTTAAATAATAACTAATTTATATAACATAATCATATTTCTAATATTTAAGATAAATGGGATTTTTTTTCTAAGCTCTTAATTCTCAATAATAAATTGTAGATAAATTATTTTATTATACAGGATGCAAATACTTCATAAATTTTTTATACCAATGTCGAAATAATGTTTTTTTTGTGGAATTATAGGAGTTTGATGTTGTGGACTTGCAAGCACATGTGAATGGATGTAAACTCGATAGTTTTCCTTTATTTACAGTCTGTCATATTCTTTAGAAAATATTTTGTAACAGTAGTATAACATTTTCTTGTGCACTAAAAGCTTTTCACTATCCTTGTTATAATAGATTACCCTCTAAAAAGTATCAATAAGACATATTCTAGAAGGAAGCATGTATTTTAATATTCAAATATACATTTTATTTTAAAGACTTTAAACCTCAACATTATGAATTTGATTTACGAATATAGAAAAAAAATTAATGGGAAAGGTTATAAACATAAATGCTCTTAATATAAATGAAAAGCAGATTGATGTGATCTAATTTCATAAAATTAATAAATTTATTTAGACATTTCTCTGAGAACAAAAACCTTGTTAAAATCAGGTTGATAAAAATCATTTAAACCCCCACAAATCCAGTTTTTTTCAGCAGAAATCTTTCTAGGTGAGTTCTTTCAATTTCTTAAAATTGAAATAGTCACAAAATACAAAATCTGGTATGTATTAAAGGGAACCCAAGCGCTTCACTTGAATTTCTTCAATATTTCTTAAGTTTAACTGGCAATATCACGATTGTTATAGTCCTGAAGGAAAATGAATCCATTATTAATTGCCAGTCATCGTTGCATTCTTAATTTGATTGTTTCGTTTTTTGATTATAAAAAATGATTTTTCACTCGCATCATCATTGTTGTCGTGATTTGATTGAGTCCTTCTTTACTCATAAGAAATTCGTTCAGCTCACATCATCATCGTTATATCATTGATTTTATTGTGTCATTAATATTGCCTTACAAGGAATAAACTTCGTTTCCCAACGATATCTCCACTTTAGATCTCAAATCAAACCTCAATCATTTAAACATTTTTTAATCATTATGTATATGCACAATCAATGTAAGACAATGAGTGACGCCTGCTCTCTCTCAGGGAAAAAAATCCTCTGAAAACAATTACTTTTAGATGCTGATATTTGTAATCTAATTTTAGAATTCATTCATTTACATCAGCACTGCTCCTATTTGTTTATTTTAATAGCTTTTTTGGCATTCCAAATAAAATATAGTTTAAGATAATTATAAATTCGTGAAAATGTAGCTTTTTAGTTTACATTTTTTGAAACACATATTTTTCTTTCCCTAAAAAACTTTAGACAGATATTTAAATATTTCTATTTCAAAAAGCATGCTAATAGCTTTAATTTTTACTTTTTGTTATTGATACTAACCATATTAATAACTATTGTGAGTTAAAGTTTTATTACTTTCTGGCAATATAAGTGTGTGACCTGATGTAATATTATTTTATGTCTAAAACGGACAACTTCTTTATGCTCCTTTACAAATGGGGTGTTTCGAGCTGCTACTAACGGGGTGTTCGAGCTAATGTTAAGCGTAATTCGAGAATCAATTTAACGAAATTTCACATAAAGATTTGTAATAATTCCTTTGCTGCAATGGTTGTGACCCAATGGTAAAATTGCGGAAAGTTTCACATTCACTCCTTGTTAGTAAGACGGAAGCTGCTTCTGCTTTGCTCATAAATAATTCTCTCGGAACAGGTGTTAGGGTGTTCTCCTTCTTTAGCAAAATGTGAATATGTCCTTCTTTATATCCGAGAAATCTTTCCAGAAAACAATATGCTGAGAATATTCAGGAACTTACAATTGCTTAGAGTCATTAGGCTACATTCACGTAGAATCAAATACCTCCCCCGCAAAGAAGTGCTATGAATATTCTATAAGTAATGGATAATGCACACAAATATATTCCCTTATGTATACATTGAGAAATTTAATTAGGCATCTTTAGAGATTGAAATGGGCTGGATACGTGATTAGAAGAAACGGTGGACTAAAATATTTTCGAAGTTGATAGCGAGCCAGAAAAAAGGGAAGCTTAAGGATTCATGGGTTGGCAGCCTCGAAACAGATTTGAAAATTGTTAACATTAAAAATTAAAAGAGTGAACCAAATTGTATACCAACGTGGTACACAATTTTTGGAAGGCCTTGGTATACCCTAGTGTGGCATGACAGTGATGAAGATAATAGCGTTTTCAGTATTTATCCAAATTCTGTGCAATTCTTAAAGTTCTTATTTCGAATAATACTTTTCTCTTACTGACATTTTCAGTTTATGACTTAAATTATTCCAATTAAAATTTTTGGTATATAGATACTTTTTTCCCAACACTATCTTTGAATACATTTAACTTTATTTCCCGTTAGAGAGTTATAAAAATAGGATGACAATTTTAACAGGAAGCTTTAATTGTGAGACTCCAGAAATATTCTGGGCTAAAGCATAATAATGATAATAATGCACACTAGATAGAATTTAGTGCATAAATCTAGTTAAAAATATGTAATTATGTATAAATAATCATATATCCTTTATTATTAAAATGAATTTCCTTTTAAAAAATATGTTAATTATGTAGTTAAAATATAAAAGTAAAAATAAGAATATTAATCAAATTTCTTCAAAAACAATATTGTTAAATTAACAAAGTAAGTTTTTTTAAAGATAATTTACCTTGGTCTCATGCACATTAACGTAAACTATGGTTTCAATTGTATGTACTTCCCATGTTTGAGCTTGAAATGCTTAACTACTATACTGAATTAAAAAAATCGCGTTTGAAATAATTTGAACAGTAAATAGTTTAATATTTGTCTCATAGATGTCGCCTCCATAAAAATTTATCCTCATTGACTCTTTTTACTTATTGAATAAAAAACAAAAATTGCACTTTATAAAATCATGCTTAAGCGACAATCAGTAATGATTTTGTATAATTTTTCTGACAGTTATCCATCACATAGCGTTACAGGAAGCCCATGTATTTCAGGAAAACTGAATCTCTTAAAAATATGGATCTAAAAGAGAGTTAAGTAATAAAGAAATTTATTTTATTTGTCAATAACATTTTACCTTAATATGGAGGGAAAAAGTTCTTTGAAATTAAATTCAAAGAAAATAATACGATTAAAAATTTTTAGTATTTAATATGATTAAAAATTTTTAATATTTAATATGATTAAAAATTTCTTTTAATTTAGCTTAATTTAATCACGAAATTTTTTTAAACAGCTAATTTTGAAAATAACAATATATTTTGAATCCCACTTTAAAATATATTCCAGTTTTTCATTTAAATAATAAAAATCACACTTAAAAATTATTTTAGATATTTATATTTAGAAAAATAACTTACCTTGCAACGTTCTTAACGTACACGTTCGTGATTACTGTAAAATTAATAAGACTCCCTTCTTTTCGTATATCAATACAATTTAAAAAAAAAAAAAAAAAAAAAATTATGTCGTTAGATATTTACTTTTTTCGATTTTTGAAAAATATTATTTTCATTCACTCAGAGAGTGCATTTTCAACTAGTATATAGCCAAATGAAAATGAATAGGAACACAAATGAAAGTATTGAAGACTTTAACAACTTCTTTATTAAAGGGAAACAATTTTTTACGGGTAAAGGCAGTCGTTGACGATGTTCAAATGTTGAGGACGGTGGTTGCCACCCATAATCATGAACTCTACTCCCCATGACATCTCTAAGCAAACGGACATGTTGTTCCAGAATGATGTCCCGATAAATTTGACCTGTGTCAGGCTTCTGATTTGAACATGCATATCTGTTCTGGAACCCAGTATAAAGCCTCTCTAAATGAGAGCTCCTGTACTACCTTAACGTTGATGATTAATGATGTTGTCTTGGTGGTACAAGGTACCTGTCGCTCTCGATATAAACTTCCGATGTGAATCAAACTTCAAGCTAAGCCTTGACTCTTCGGAAAACATAACACAAGCTCACTGTGACAATGTCCCCATTTCATATTTTCTACTACAGGGTAAACGCTGTCGACAGTGAGTTGCCATGAGATGAACATATCTGACAGGCCTGTGAGCATGGGGGCCATACTGTCTCAAACATTTGCGCACAATTTGTCTATAAATTATCTTGGTTGATGGTAGCTGACATGTCAGTTCAGCAGCTGTGCTCCATTTGTTTTTTTTTGGCGGTAACTGCTAAATACCGGTCATCATTAGGCATTATCTCTTGGGGACGGCGTGTACTGAAACGTCTGCTGGCATTGCCAACATCTTGAAATCGTTTCCATAGCATATAGATGACACTTTGGGTAATTACTCAGATATTGCCATATACGTACATTCGCATTCCCTGTGGGCGATAATTCTACCATGTAAGACATCATACACATTCGTCCTTTGTGTCATATTTATGCAATCGTAGCATTGAACGTCTTATGGATCATTTGGGAACACTTTACATTCTTTTCCCCAAGTCCTTATATTAGGTGCCTCAGGTCATCAAGTGACTTCCTGTATATTGCATTTAATGCATGAACATGAGTATGATATTTCTACAGGTGACATCTTTATTTTCGTATTCAATTACCGTGTGCTTCTGGATTACTCTTAATTTATTGACATGTGCATATGTCGTTTTAAATTTTTATCAGTTAATATTACCAGTTTTTCCCATAAATCTAGCTGATCTTGTTCAAAATACACATTAACAAGAGAAAAATTCCACAAAAGTTTAAAAATTTTCGATTAAGAAGATAAGAAAATTTCATTGAAAAAGATGATGATACTATATTTAAAATTCTAAAAAAGTCGTTTCTTAGTCCTGCATGGAATAATCTTCACTTTCATAATAAAATCCCATTTAATGTTTCTTGGCCTATGAACTAGCTTCAAGAGCTAAAATGATAGTTCTATCTATTTGTGTTCATCAACAACATTCTGTCAGAAATTTAATATATTACTTTTCAGAGAAACCCTAGAAATATTAAAATTTAAAGTTTACTTACAGCATTAACTTTGTTAAGTGTTTTGTACCATAAAACTATTGTCTATAAAAAATAAATTTTTGAATTCCCCCAAAAGATGTGACTTGTTTCAGGTTTATCGAAACTTTTCTCCTATTATTTCTTTAAGTAACACCAAAGTTGTCATTTATGTGTAATTTTAATAGTATTATTTCCTTTATCCGATAGTTCGGCTATCTCCATCTGACAAAGATTTCAATACAAAATTTGAACATGCATTGTTTAAGACAGATACTAACTGAAAATTATACAACTTTTGAAGAACAGGAAAAACTTTTGAATCTTAACTCTTTGGTAATGAGGGATATCTGTTTTAGCTCTTTTTAAATACACTGTACAAACATGACAGCGTCAAATTTTGAGATTATTTCTCAATTATCATTATTTTTTCAAATAAGTCGCTACAAGAACCATTAAAGGCAAAATTTTTATTCAGCTAAAAACTAAATGATATAGATATTTTTTCTGATATGAAGTACATAATAATAATTTAAATTCCAGATATATATACAATAATTTAATAATACCATATTAGCCATTACGGAGCCAAAATCTGATTGTAATCAAACAAAAATAGGAATGAAGTTTTGAGTATCAATTCATAGGACGGTTTTTTTGGCCAATTCGAGGAAAAGTATGGAAACGAATATAAATCATTAACTAAAAAAATAAGAGAAGACATTTATCAGAGCTAAAGGAAAGCAGTAGGCAGAACTTGTTGGAAGAAATTATATTTAACAGAAAAAGAGAAAATTCACAAAGCTGAAATGGTAGCAATAGATTGGCAAAGACCTGAAAAAATGAAAATAAGGAGCTGGAAGAAGAAATTTGGAGAGAAAGAATTGAGGAACTCTATAGTATCTAACAAGTACTATAAATCAAGAAAAGTTGAATATTTATTTATGTTATGACTTGACAATGGAGAATCGGTTGATTTTCTTACTTGAAAAATAAATCATGTGCAGAATAATCCAGTTTAAAATTAAAATTTCTAGTCGTTTAAAATATAAAGGATTCAAATATTTAATATTATATAAAAATATCATGTTGAGTTTATAAGTATATCCTCAAATGCTCGTTTTCTAATGAATAAATGTTATTATTCTCAAATCATTGCTTTTTTGAGTTAAATGACAACTTAAGTTAAATATAATATATATTATATACCATTTAGTAATTTGACATCAGGAATAGAAAAGAAAATTAATCGTTATTCAACAATAATAGGTGATGGAGTATTCACAAGGAGCAAGTAGAAGAATAAATGTTCATTCATCATCAGTTGATTTATTTTTCTACTCGATTTGGAAACAAGAAGTGGCTGTATTCGCTGATTTCTCTCTCGGGTTGTGTCAAAAGATACTTCTTAATTCAACACTCCAACTCATATCATAGGATGAAGGTCTGGTCTATGTTAGGATTGGTCCATGCATTCAATTACACGCTCTTCATGCCAAACCATCATGAATATCGTAACACGATTTTATTATTATTATACAAGCTGCTAACTCCCATTTCCTAAATCCACCACAATATAAGCAAAACGAGCATTTGAAATGCTTTTGTCTGACTTTAGCATTGTCAGACTTCAGGATAATCAAAACCCATTAGGTATTGATTATTAGTTCCACTAAGTATCAGGCGAAACGCCAATAAAACATAGACACACCTCCAACAAATCTCACTCCTGCCACAACACAGTGAGACAAAAGACGATAGTCAGCGATATTCCAAATTTTGACCTGTTCATTCAAATTTTAAATAAATAACCTTGATTTATCGTTCCAAAACTCTTAGTTCCACTGCTCTAGCATTGATAATGAAGGGTACGAAATGAGATGAGTTGATTTCGTAAATCGATTCAGTCGTTATATGAATAGATTCAGTAGACTTCTGAATAAAGACACGGGAGTGGTAACACGATTAATAAACTTATTTATTGATATGATAGTTATGGGCACCTAAACTTCTTCTGAATTTGGATTACCTGTAGAGTGACATTTTCTGGATTATTCCAGACATCTCAGTGTCATTTACGAATGTCCACTTTCATAGGGCTTCTGGTTCAAAGTACATTCTGACAACCCTAGCTTACTTTTCATTAATGAATTATGTAAATTATTCATAAATTATGCATCGATTATTTATTTATGAATTATGTAAATTTTGTTAATTTCAGCTCTTGATGTACATTTTGTAACTTTCAGGCTTCTGTAACTCATTCAACAACGTGTCACAGAATTGTAGATTAACCTTTGCATGAATATCCAAATATTTATGGGTAATAGTAAAAAGGAATTCATGGAATTACTTAAGTATAATCACAACTTATAGCAATCTGTTAAACAATATCGTTATAAGAAAGGCAAATATTTCGCACCAAATGCTTTTAATATTGAAATGTTAATTATTTCTATTGTAACAATCAATGATGCAGATGAAAATAATAAATTATTTTATCCATTTTGATTTTTCAAAGGAAATTTCTTTAAATTTCCATTTGGAATTTTTAAAAACGTTTTGTGCTCGGAGCAATCTGCATTGTTGCATACCTTCACGACTGATGGACATTTCTATCACGACTTCCCAGTAAGCAAAAATATAATATATTCTTAGGGTAGCAAGAGATTTCCTCTTTGCTCCTAGCTGCTAGCAACTACAGGAATCACCTCAGCATATTTTGGGCGACCTTGGATTGGACTGAAAGTATATCCATAATTGTCCAATTCTTGTATCGTCCTTCAATAACGTCAACATTTTCATTGATCTTGTCAGTCAGAATATGAAATATTGTAAATGGAATATTAGAAACAAGAATATCAACCCATTGACAGAATTGCCTTGAAGGATGTAACAAGAGCAATATTTCAGTTAACATTTTTTCTCATCAACTTCAAGACGAACAATGGATTACTTTGAAAGACAGGATGTTTTAAAAAGCTAGGTTTGAAATTAGAAGTAGGGTTCGTTATAGAAAATGAAAGAATGTGTAATTCCGTTTTGATATATTCTCTTTTGCAAGTAAGTTAGAAGCTGTAGCTTTTGAATTTTGAATTTATTGAATTGGAAGAAATTGAAATTTATTTTGATTATCAAATTAAATATAGTAGATAATTGGAGTACACAACATATCAATTTTAAAAGACTTATCTGATGGCTTTCTTTCTAATTTAAGAAAATTGATAACTGTTTAGAATAAAACTACTTCTATTCATACTTGGCATCTTATTTATTGAAAATTCAGAATTTAGTTATAAAAATGCTTGAAAATCTAAAATTATCAATAAAGTCACCCACAGTGTACTTCAGTTAATGGCGAACACATTTTCTGTTAACAAAAGTTTTCAGAATAATTTCAAGTCTAATACAAGCAAGGTTTGTAAAGACTTACTATTTGCTATAACAATTACCATCATGTTCATTTATCACTATTCAGAGAGAATTATTCATTTAGAAAACGAAATTACAAATTGTTATCCTTAATCATAACAGAAAAAAACTGATTCTATTTGTAGAAGTATTTAACCGCAATTGTGTGTGATTTTAGTCTAGAATCTAAATAATGATAATTTAACGAATTATATAATTCACTTAGTAATAATTTAATGGGCTTTATATTTTCAATCTTTTTCTCCCATTTAATGTATAAAATTAAAATAAATCAAGAAATATCTGAAGAATTATTTTAAAATAAACACGTGGCTTCATTTCAATAAAAAACTAAATGTCATTTTAACTATTAGGGTTATCGAAAAAAAAAGTATTGTACTTTATATTGTAGACATTTATTTTCTCGTATATGTAATATTGTATTTTTGAGTGTAAAATTGTGGAATATTCATAAATCATTACATTTAAATAAATATTTCTGTGGATAATAAAGCAAATAAATGATAATCTAAATAAAGCAGGAAATGAAAAAGAAAGTGAAAAATAATGAAGTTTAATCACTTTACCATTTTATAAATATTACTGTGTAGTATTAATAAAATGGTAAAGCGATTAAACTTAAAAATGATTTTTCTTTTCATATGTTTTTTTTTTATTTCTCAAGGAAAAGTTTTCAGATCCAAAAGAGAAAGTACTGAGTTTGGATCTCTATCAAATGTTTATTCTTATGTATTTTTAAAGACAAATTTGACCTTGGTCTAGATAAAATATAAAGATACTGAAAATAAAATTAACTTCAGATCTGCTAATTTTTGTAAGTATATACAAGCTTATTATTTTCTTGTAACTTTAGTGTTTTAATAAAATAAATCCAAAAAGACAATATGTATAAATTACTGAAAAGTTAAAGTAGCAACTAAATCAGACGCAGACCTTTAATTTAACACAGATAGCTTGCCAAATAAATTAAGTTAATTAAAAACTTCTTCAACAATAGATTTGGCTTCAGGTCATTGGCTTGCCTCCACGGCAACGGAAAATTTGTTTTTGATATGAATTTTGGTCTTCTTTGAATCCCTAGATTACTTTTTGTATTAATAAAATGCTCCTGATATAATTAGAAGAATATTATTATGTACACAATGGTGAATTTAAATATAAATATTTTGAAGATGTACTTGTTTTATCTGAAAAGCAATTAAAGTATCAGAGTCAATTCTTTAGAAATCATGATTTCAAAAATGTTAAATTTAAGTCATATAAATATATCTCTTAAACTATATATTGATTTTCTTCTGTATGAAATTCTCTACGGAAAGTAAAACCACTCCTGATAATGCTATTATCATTATTAAAAAGATGCTACAACCTACAAGTGTAAAAAAATTCCAATCTTTTTAAATTGAATGAACTTTCGTAATTTTATAAATAAATCCAAATTTGATACTTATTGTGAATAAATTTTTAAACAAGATATTATGTAGGAATGGTCTGATTAATGTTTGAGAAATTAAAGACTACCTTGATAGTATAAAGGTGATATTGCTTTTATTTGAATCTAAGTTACCATGTAATGTTGAAGTACTTCTACCAACATATAAATGCTTCTCGATATGCTAAAAGTGCTTCATAATAATCAATTAATAATTATATCCCTCGATATTGTTTATGACTCATAAAACTGTTAAAATTATTGAGTTATTAAAGTAGAATGCTTAGCTGTAATAGCTCGCTGGATAAATTATAGCGGCGTCTAATCTAATAACCTACATATTATAAATGTTATACACTTTTGAGCCAGAAAAGATCAGTATAAACAAAAATTTTTAACATGTGAAATAGTATGAATGACAAAGTTTTTAACTCGTTAATGCCCAAATTATTTCAAAATCAAAATTTTTGAAAAATATTTTTAAATTACATTTCATATATCATAAATAGAGTAATTATGAAGTTATATCCATTTTCTGTTACTCAGATAATAGGTGATCTATAAATAGATCGCTGGGCGCTTATGATAGTAAAAGACCAAGTAATTTTCCTGTGATTTCATAGTTAAAAAATTACAAATTTAGGGGAAAAATGAAATTTTCGTGAATTTAAAAGCAACTAATAAAATTTGAAAGAGAAAATATCATTTTATTGATCTAAACTTACTTGGTTACTATTTTATACAGCCAATTTGTAAAAGTTAACATTTCAGACAAAGGGTTATATTGCATTTTCTACAAAACGTAAGACATCTATTCTTACATTTTTTAAACTGCCATCTTCTTTGGTTTTGTCTTTTTTCTATAACATGGTCATTTTTATCTAAACGCACAGACTCTATTACGTTTGATTTTGATGATATCATCAGAGGTCTTTCAATGCCTTTCTTAGAATTTATTCCCCATTTGAGGTATGTAATGACGATATATGCTTAAGTCTCTATGTAATCCAAGTTTTTACAAACTTGTTATCCTTCCATTTAAATATAGTTATTTCATTATTTTCATCGAAACAGTTGTCATAAGAATCACGTTTTTTTCTTTCTGTTATTTTATCAGGCATTAAAGATGCTGTTCTATTGTTTCTAATTGTGCTCGTGACTTTGAATCCATGTGTTTTTAATTTGACCAGCAGACCATAAAAATTGAAACATTGTCAAAAACAAAGATGTTTCTGTTAGGATCAGTTACTGATTGTAACATTTTTTTCACCACTCCTGTTCCAAGCGGTTCTTTTGGAGTTTCAGGAGTTAACTCATCCACACCAGACGGTAAAGCAGTTATATAAGACTCTATTTATATATTGATGTTATTTCGCAGTAAAAATTCTTTCGCTGTCTTTGCTCGGTTCATTTAGTCATGTGTTAAAGAGATGAAACTGGAAATCAGCAAATCGAGAATTACATTTATTCTTTGCAATAAGTTTATTTTAAGGTTTTTTTTTTTGATAAAGGGCAAAATGCTATCCAGGCACCTTTAACTGTGAATTGTGTTTCTGTTCCCGATCTGTGATAGCCAATTACGAGCAATTTTAGTTTCATTGATTCCGTTCAAATAATTTTAATGTTAAGGATTTACTTCGCACTGGAAAACCCTTTACTGAAAATGTCGATAAAATGATAGAAATAATCGAAATTGATCTACATGTTGACACTAATAGTATCGCTTAGGAACGAAAGACAAACTTTAAGAAGCGAATCCAAAACATGTTAAATAAAGTCTTGAAGTTTACATGAAAATAATGGATATTTTCTTTAACATATAT
>JAPDSC010082107.1:0-11286 GCA_026290005.1 Latrodectus geometricus | reverse complement strand
GAACCCAGAAACAGTATACATCTACTCAGACAGTCTGTCCAGCCTCTTTCCACAGGCAAAACACAAACAGCGCAATGATTACGTACAAAAAACACAAAAACTACTCGAACTAAGCTAGAGAAGCACAGTAAAAGTTCATTGGGTTCTAGCACATACAGGAATTATAGAAAACGAGGAAGCTGATAAGGCAGCAAAAAGAGCAACACAAATGCCACCTGCTGACACTATGAATCTACCACAGTCGCGACTGAAAAATCTAGTTCTCAATGAAATTTTCAAACAGTGGCAATATGAGTGGGACACAGCAGACACAGGAAGGTACACTTACACCTTCTTTCCAAAAGTGAACACAAAGCGACTGGTTGGCCAGCAGCAACTGGCCCAATTTTTCACAGGGCATGGCCAATTCCCCGCCTTAGTTCACAGGCTGGGAAAAGTCACCACAGTAGATTGCATAAGTGGGGAAGAAGGAAATCCACAACACTACGCATTAGACTGCCCACTAGCATCACCACTACTCTTTAACAAACCAACAGATGAGAACCTCCTCGCATGGAATGAATTAATTATTACTAATAAGACAGCGCAAAACAAGTTCATAGAAGTAATTTGAAAAGTCGAAATACTGAGACCGGTGGCGGTAGATGTAGATAACAGTTAACTCCCTGTGCTCTTATTGACACACATACAAACACAAACAAGAAGGCATACCTCATCTAATTGAGGAGTAACAAGACAGCACACACAAATTCATACTGGCAGACCTCACCATCTTGAAGAATAGGCATGCCTCACCTACTTGAGGAACAAGCCACAATGCAGTGGCAATGTGACAACCTCCTGACAGTGACGAAAAGTAGAGCCCAACTGCTATGAACTGACAACACATAGAAACAATATTAAAGCAGAAAGGACTCGTCCAATAACAGTGACTAACTGATCCAGTGATAGTTCGAGCCTAGGTGAAGACGGGAACCGTGAACCGGTTCATCACGAACTTTGTGCTGTGCCCGTTTTGGTGAATGTACTCATCTAGAGACTCTGTGATATAGTTAGCCGGCCACAACTTGGTTTCTCAGATGGCTAACTATTAACCTAAATACATAATGTGACAACTCCGTTAGTGTGGTGCTTTTGGTACTCTCCACAAGAACTTTTGTGTGTGTGTATCAAGAGCATCAACGCCAGCTGAACCACTGAGTCAGCGAAAGTGAATCCAGGCGTGCCCATACGAACTGTGTATTCAATGACTTGGAAACGTCACACCGCGACTTACCAACCCAACCAAACACATAGATGCGCCGTTATTCCTATCTTCTCCACCTCTGAAAAAGAAGACACCTCAAACCTTTAGCTACACCTACATGTAGACCACTTTCCCACAAAATCCCCCTAAAGGGCATTTTTTACAGCCTGCGTTTGTAAAGGTGACGCTCACTGCGTGGGCCTCAGTTCACGCTCGGGCTTTGTATTGTGATCATTTAAGTTAATACATGGGAAGTGATGCATACACGTTGGGTTGGTGGGCGTTTCATCTAGTTTGTTCCGGTATAGAACCGACCGTCTTCGAGAGACTAGCCATACCATCGGCTGAGTGGAGCATTGACTCGTCTGGTAAGGTACTTGGTTGCTGGAATGGTTGTGTGTTTTCCTTGCCTGGCGGAAGACTTGGTGATCCCAGTAATGGTCACTCAGCGGACACCAAAGCCCTTACACTCGCTCTGCGGGTAAGCCATTCGCCTGAGGCATCCAAACAATGATGAGCAGCTTGGCCAGCAGTAGCACTTTATGTTTGCTGGATAGTTTTAGAAATTTATATTGTAATTTAATATTCCGTTAATAAAAAAATTATACTCTAAAATTATATTTTATTATTTTAAAAAATAAAAATGAATGTTCTACATTTATGTTTATTAAAATATAAATATTAATTTTTTAAGTTAACTAAGAATTTTAAATGCTAATTATTTACACATTTAATTAATTATTTACAAATTTCATAAAACAGTCATAAAATGGACTTTTCTATTGTTTTGATTGCAAAACAGTCAGTTAAAATGTAAAGTGTATCGTAAAAACAATTAGGTAAAGGGAGAAATAGTTTCTTAAATAATAATTAGCAGAAAAACTTATTGAATCTTTAAGTAATAAAACTAAAGCATGCATGACCCTACTTCATTAAGAATCATAAAGAATTTACGTACCATTAAGCGCATATCTTAATGAATAAATATCTTTTTTCTTCATCCGAAGCATTTAATTAAAACGGAATTTTTTCTAAGACATGCACCCAATTCCATTTATTTGCTTACAACTCTAATTTAAGAAAATCACCAGATGTTACTTCGCAAGAATATTTTTTACACTTTGCATGCTGTCTCTTGAAGCATATAATTTCTATACACGCAGTTCAGCAAATAATAGTGAAAGTGGCATGAAATTTGGTTTCTCATTGAACTGATGTTGGAAAACTTTAGTTTCTAAACTATCACTGCTTTTATTGTTTGAATTAACAATAAAATATTGCGACAAACATTTTTAAAAAAATGATTTATGAACATTACTTGCATATTATTTTATAATTCATTATTTAATTTATTTATTTTTTTGAAATTAAAATTAGTATTAATTGAGAAAATATTAGATTTTTCTTTAATAAATATTGGATTTTCTTTCTAGATATTGTACTTTTATAAAACCTTTAAATAATATCTAACCTAAATAGAAATATAAAGTACTTTCTACTATTGGAATGATATTTATGGAAACATATTGTTTTGATTTCAGTATCATTTTATGCACTGTTTGAAATGTATCATAAAAAATATTGTTTTTCATGCTGTATATTAATGCAATTTAAACATCAGTAATACAAAATTGAATTTTATCGTATGTCACAATCGGCCAAAAATACATAAAATGAATTAGATTCAATACCACAATATTTTTTCCACAAGAAATCCTCTTCATCCCTCAATAGAGGCATGCGTACAAAAATACTCACGAGGCACACAACAATTTGTAAAGAACGTGATTTTGCAACTATATTACATTGTACATACATATATTGTTTAAGTAACTTAAAATACAACAAGTAATCTTAGTCCTTATTTTGATAAGTTCATTCTTCTTTAACCAATATTAATAAAGTATAAGGAATGCATAAAGTAAATTCTTGATCATTTCCCTTTCATTCGTAGCACTATCAAAATTTGCATCATTATTCAAGTTATACCAAGTTCATATCTACTAAATAGATGTAATCTTCTTTTCGAACATTAATATACATTTGAATTGTTTGTCGCTTTGCTCTACATTCTGAAATCATAATCAAATATAGTAAGCGTCATAAAGAGAGAAATACTTTTCCATATGATGTAAATAAGCTTTCCATTTTATTAATAATCATGATAAGTGGCTCAATCAATTCAACCTAATTGGAATATGAAATTCCTAGTTTGGATATTATCATTTATTTTAAAAAGACAGAATTGTTATGGTTTCTACCAGCACGATAGAAACCATAACAATTCTCTATTTTAAAGTTTATTTCTCTATGAAACTTTTATTGGTTCCCGTATATAAAACCTTTAAAACTTTCTTTTCTTGTGATAAGATGATATGTCCTACACTCCCTACTATAAATGAAAAACTTCTCAGGAAGAAGCAAATAGCTATCGTTCAAGTATCCGATGATTTACTACATCTATAAGTTGATATGCATAATGATTCTTTTTTTAATATCTTAAACAGTACTTTTAGTTTCAGTGAGAAAATTGTCTAATTTTTAAATAATTGAAAATCTCTAATATTTTTTTATAACCAACTAAAGAGGAGAAAATATTAAGTGCCACTATTCTTAGCATTATATTACTTAATACTTTAAAAATTGAATATTATAAAGATAATGTCTTTACTTATAAAAATAAAAGATATTAAAAAAATTGTTATTGAATAATAAATAATAATACATACACACACAAACATACACAAAACAATTTGTAAATTGCACTGAAATATGTTTTCTTTATTGATTTACAAGTGAAATAAATAGTTGGCAAACATTTTCTTATAAGACTGTTTTATCTCAAATAAATAATGAATATTTCAGAGAAACTGAATTTTTTTCTTGTTTTTCAAAATTGAAGTGAATAATTTTCTTTTAACATGATTAAAACGTATTAAAAATTAAGTGAAAAATTTTTATATATATTTTGTTCATAAGCGGCAAAATACTGTTCTTGTTAATTTTTTAAAGGTTTAATTTTTAAACTAAAATGCTGAAGGGGCAACACACTGAAAAACAAAATACTAATATGAACCAGACAAAAATAATAACATTACTACGACCAATATATGAAAACTTAAACATGACGGTCCTGCTTGCCATTTTTCATCTATATATATGAGTAAAGTTTTTCAAATTATTAATTAGAATGTATTACATTATTACAATTAAGTGTACAAATAACTTAAATTTATCAGTCTATTTTAAGAATTAAAATAAAATTGACTTAAATTATTCTTATTTAAATACTTTCTATTGTTACACTAAGACAAAGATATGTATATTTAGAGATATATATGTGGTATTTTTTATACCATAAACAATTAATAATATAATGTGTCTTGAAATAAAAAAAACATTTCTGTGAAAAATACATATATTTAAGTTTTAAACATCAAAAAATGCATGATGGTTTTTAGGATGACCATTTAAATTATTTATTTAAGCTAAATGCATTTAATTGTTTTAATAGATGATAATCTCTGTACCTTTTTTCAATAATACACGAATTTAAAATCATGCCTGCATACCGTATTGCTCAAATTTTAAAATTATTTAAATTTATTCAAGATTTAATAAAGTATAGTTTGTATTTAGTGATTCAAATGAAAACTTTAACATAATATACATTTTAAAAATATAATATAAAATTTAAAAAAATCAAAAATTAAAGTAAATATCTGTTAAGCTAGAACCGTGTAATATAAATATAAAGAGATATACTGTAATCTAATGTGTGTGAATGAATATTCTAAATTTTAGCAAAATTAAAGAAATATCATATTTCGTTGCTGAAAAAATATTTTTAAGATTTTTTTTTATTTGAATGACTCCATAAGAGTTTTCAATTTCTTCAAGAAAAAACCTAGGTTGTAAAAATATATGATCTTTCTTGTATTGCAAATCATAATATATTGCCTGTCTAAGCACCACGTTTATATGCGCCAGGTTTGATAAATAAATTCCGTCTTATGAATATTTTCTTTGCATTTCTCCTCTGTGTCAGTTACTTTGTGAAAAGCCGCACTTTTCAAAATTCGCCGCAATGCAAGACCTTTCATTTCCGCACAAAATTCAAAACACATCAATTTCAAAAGCTCCACTAGGAAAAGAGAGATAAAAAAACTGTGCAACCCTGAAATGTCCTTTTACTGTCACTGTTACGTGACTCAAATTCAGAAATTTCTTCTCTTCTAAACCTTAAAACATAACAAAAAGAAACAAAAAAGGAAGCACTCAAAGTTTCTTATTGTTAAGTAGACGCTGAGCCGTAAGTATCGTTGGAAAAAGTGCATTGGTTTGATCGGACTTAGCTTTGGGATTTCATGGGCAAGCATGTGGAAACGTCAAATTCGTTTTTCTTTAACTGCTATTTGCTTTCTGCTGCAATTGAAAGATATGGGAATGGGATGTTTGGCACTGCGGCTCTCAAAAGGAAACGAAACTTCAAAAGTCGGAGTTTTGTAAAAGTATCCATGACAACTGCTCGTTAAATAAATTTTATCTATTTATTGCTTACAATGTTTATTAACAATCAAATAAAGTATACTATAAAATCTATAAAATTTTTTTTAAATTGGGTTTTGTAATCATTTAAAGAAATATAAGAAAAAACTTTATACAAATAGTAAATTATAGCTTTGATCAAATCATTAATATATTTTGATTAATTTGGTACTCATTAAATACTAAAATGTCTTTCCTATAGAAATTGACGTAAATAGATAAGTTTGGAAATACATTTATAGATACATTAGCAGCTATTTTCCAACTTTCAACAATAAATATTAGTGAGTAAATATTTCAATTAATGAAATAACTGAGAGCAAAGTTATATTTTATAAAAGAATGAAGTTAGGTGTTTTATAGTTCATTTTTAAATATGTTGCGATTCTAAATCTTAAAATTAAATTATAAATACAATAATTCATTGATATGTACTTCTATAATTTGTATTTAAAACAAATGAAAATTTTATTAACCTGTTATTGAATTTTAATTATAATGCTTTTTATTTTTATTAAACCTATTCTTAGCACAGTATACATGA
This sequence comes from Latrodectus geometricus, assembly GCA_026290005.1. Classification (NCBI taxonomy): domain Eukaryota; kingdom Metazoa; phylum Arthropoda; class Arachnida; order Araneae; family Theridiidae; genus Latrodectus; species Latrodectus geometricus. The sequence continues at coordinate 4,948 of JAPDSC010082107.1, read as the reverse complement.
TTTTTTTGTTAGATTCACATTAGTTTACATATATTTTGAGTTGTAAACTACAGCAGTAACATAAATTAATATGTTATATTCATAACTTATTCATAGAGGGAGAAAATGGGCAGCTTCGGTGTCCAAAGATCTGGACATAGAAGTTGCCAAGGTCAAGGTTGCTGTGTCAAGGTTTAACTGGAGCACTAAAGTTAGATGTCTGACTCAGCTCCCCAATGCCTGTAGATGGTTAATAGTTTTAATGACCTTCACACCAAGGGTTATCTCACCAGGAGTTAGATTCCCATCATACTTCACCCTTTCCTACCAATAACACTCCTTCGCTTTGATGAGGCAGTCTACAGGACTTGAAGGCTTATTTTTCCATGCCAATCTTCCTATTCCAGTAAACAAACAGAATACGCTTCCAGTTTATCTTAAACAACAGGCACTTGAAAGAATTAATGATATCGCTAGGGGTGCTTTTCAGATAAATAAAGATGGTAGCAAAAAGGATAAACACTGTATAGGTATTGGTATCCATAACAAACACAATACTATAAAATAAAAATCAAGAATCAGAATCTCAATTTTTGTCATATTCTTCGCAGTGAGCTCATCGCCAACAATGAAGGATTAGAGATGCTCAAGTTGTGCCATAATTGTGACATCTGGAACTCATAATTGTGACATCTGGAACTTAACAGACAGTAAAAACTCAGCCCAACACTTGCCTAACTGGCATACAGGGAGGGATATTGTGGGAGTTAATTTACTCGAAAACTTAAAATACCTTCCCCTGTCCCATCAAATCCATCTTCAGTAGATTCCCTCTCATGTTGATATCGAGGTTAATGAGATTGCTGACACCTTGGCCAAGGCGGGTGCTGGTAATACCACTGAGCTTGCTGCACCTTTTACCTACTTAAAATTTTCTGTGACATCTAAGAACCAATTTAAAACCATATGATTCACCCCTCCAGTTCATCACTGGTATAGGAACATCAAACTACATTTATTCGCTTTCTCAGTGGACACCTTAAAACTATGACTCTCTCTGATGGATCAAAAACAATTTGAAAAGTGGAACATGGGTTTTACGGAGGAGGCTTCTCCTACACACATTCTTTTTTGTTCACAGTTTTATGGACTTGATTTAACTCAGCTAATCTCGAAAATGTGTGACAATAACACAATAATGTGTTATATTTTAAGATTTTAATATAATAAAAATATTTATCTTTTTGTATTTAATTCAAAAATATACTTTTTATTTCTCCCAATATTCTTGTGTATACACCCACTTATACGAATACCCATCCTACAACCATGTATGTGTGTGTGTCTGTGAGTAAAGATAATAGGATAAATATAAAATGATAAAAACGTCCTAGAGTTGCGAAAATAGATTTAATATCTATTTAAGTTCTAAATTTGAAATCAGTTTAAGTACTCATTGCAAGTCATAGCCATGCTTGGAGTCTACTTGTCTTTCTTTTAAATAATAATAAAAAAGGGAATGTATTTCACTAAATAAAAATTTTATGAAATGATGTATTTGGATAATTTTAGATTCATTAAGTAAAACAAAGTTTGCAGAAGACAGATGCTTAAAATAATTGCTGTTTTTTCTGAATGATTTTAATTTCTAATGAAATAAGATAATATGCAGAAATATTTTGAGCCTATATATAGGTTCCTCTTTTCATGTTACTTTTGGAACTTGGAATTTACACTAGTTTATATTACAATAAAATTATCACAGTCCCCTTTCAGATAAAAGACGTATAACATGATACTTGAATGTCTAAGATGTTTTCTCAATATAATATCCCTATATGAAGAATAAAGCATACGATTATGTGTTTCTGTCTCTGCGGTAATTGTCAAAAATCCTACTTTGATTTTCTTTAAACATTCTTATATAACAAAATTTTCTCAAAATTAATCAAAATTTTAACTTGGTTTTACAGAGTGATATGAATTATCATGGTTTTTACGCAAATGGTCTCATTTTAAGTTATAAATATAAAATTTCTACGTTAAATGCATGTTGTAACGCTGCTAAATCAATTTGTATTGTATAAATACTAAGATAGGTAACATAGCATGTTCAACTTGAAAGAAAGAAATTTGTGATATTGTTTGAGTCGTTTTTAAGTAAATTATGACATTTATATTGATTGATATCAAATTAAAACTTATTTTATCATAAATCAAGTTTTAAATTTCTTTCAACGAAGTTAAATATAACTCTTTTGAATAAGAAAATTTCCAGAACCTTCCATTCAGAAAATAAGTTTAAAAATTTGAATAAAAGTAATAATTTAATTTTTAGTTAAATTTATTATTAGATGTAAGTTTTCATGGGTAAATAAAATAGTTTCATGATTTTAATATTCTTACTAAGAAATAAAGAATTACGAATAACATTGTTCGTATAATTTTTAATTAAGTATACAGAATATCGTGTATAAAACATATGTGATTCAAGATATATATTTATGTATAAATTCTGTGAATTATACCCTAAGTATAAAGCTTAATATTAGAACTAAAAGAATAATTAAAAAAAATTATAAACCCATTAAGATCATGACATAGTTTAAATATGCATAAAAATATAAACTCATACGAAGGATTTCATATAATTTTACATAATGACAATGGACTAAAAGAAAATATCCTTATTTAATTTTGTTTGCCATCATTGTTATAAGAAAATTAATATAAACAGTAATTAAGTTGAATAAAAAAGTATAAAGGAACGAATACTAATTTATGTTTTAGGTAGCTCATTAGTTTGTTTTTTTTTTTTTTAATGCAAATACCAAATTTAAAATATCTTAATCAAAATTAGCTAACTTAGAAAAGTTGTTCTTCAGAAATCTTTAAATAGTTTTATTTTTTTAATTAATGAGAAAGAAGAACTTGAGAAAAATTATGCTAAATAATATGATATAATTGTTAAATGAGTTTTATTTCATTTTTGCAAAAACAAATTAAGACTTTTAAAAATGAATGTTAAATTAAGTGTTATTCTGTAATGTACACACATATAAAAAATTCAAGAATTAATTATTTAGTATTATTAAGAAACAATTACAAGAAAAATTATAAGAAAGAAATTTCAATCTATTTTGAAAAAAATTTAAAATAATCTTTCTGTAAAAGCATTTTTTTCATGTATTAAATTAAAAAGTTATAAAAATAATAAATTTCCTAGGAAAATAAAGAAAAATATAAGAGAAAAATATATACCCTTCTGTTGATGTCAACAAAAATCAAAAATCTTTTCAACTCTACCTTAAAGTATTTTAGTGCTTATTAAAGAAAATAGTAAAATTAAAAAAAAAAACATTTTAAAAGATAGAGCTACGTAAAAATTAAAACGAATACTATAAAACTAAATGTTTTTAAAGGAATGAATACTGAAGAAAGGAAATCATTGCTTTAATAATTTTAAATAAGTAATAGATATTTTTAATATATTATTTATTATAAAAATACGATGTTGAGCTTTTAAAAAACTAGATACAGATTAAAGTTGGAGAAATCTAGAGAAATGTCTGAATTGCTTTTTAATATGTGAAATTAGGACACATTCAAAATATTGAGTCATGATGCATAATTTTTAATTTAAAACAAAAAACTTTCCCCCTCGTACTTAGAAAATATTTGTATTTATGTTCAAAAGAGAATTAAAATATATTTATTATTTGCCTTCATTTCACTATCTCCAAATGGACTGAAAATTTACTGTCAATATTCGGATTGCAAAAAAATGTTTAAAATAGATTCACAGTAAAAAATTCTTGGACTAACAAAATAATAAGTCAGTTAAAAATCTGATGAAAAAAATTCCATTTTTGCAAGTGAAACCAATAATAAAAACGGGAATATCAAAAGAACCTACTAGTTATATACTTAAAATAGTCTCTGATAGGTAGTCAAGAGAATTTTTCTATAGCGTTACATATCAATGAATTTTTAATTTGATTTGTCACTGTTCTAATCATTTTCAAAAGTTTGAGAAAAATGTAAACTTCAAAAATTATCATTCGCAAGTCAAAATTATCAACAGGGGTCCAAGTTTTTTTTAATTCATGGTCGTAAATTCACAGCTGTTCTTGAGCAGAGCTGAAGAAATCTGTATTACTTTGTAATAATTTGATATATAAGCACATCTGTCTGGAAGTGTGCATTTTTGTCCTCTAAATTTTCTTCTCAAACAAAAGCAGGCATCATCCATCAAAAAAAGCAATCCTCGTAGAATATATTGTGTTGAGAATAATAATAAAGGCTTAGAAAAGATATCAGTTATTTATCAAAATCAGTTAAAGATCCAGGCTTCATGTAAGAATCTAGTGCAACATTTTTTATAATTTTATTTAAAGAATAAAACAAACAAATTATTTAACTTGATCACTTATAGAAGATTCCTAATATAAATAAAAATATTTATTTGTTTTGATAAGATTGTGATTTATTTTGAGATAATTTTATTTACTTTTCATACTGCAGAAGTCTAATGAAAAACATTCACAAATTAATTCCAAACCAGAATATATTATATATTCTCTCGCTTTTATTTTATCACATAATAATTTTTTTCACTATCATTTATATTACTGAGATTTTTTGATATTATTTATTAATTAGATCATTATTTGAGTTTTGTTTATAATTTGTAATACGCTTGTAATGAATAATAGTATTTTTGTAAAGATATTTAAGAATAAGTAAAACAAAGAAATTATTGATGATATTATCTTAATTCTTTATCTAATGTACGCAAATATATTAGTATAACTCATAAGTATAACAATACATAAAAAAATAACAATTCTTTCCATCGATTTCTTTTCTGTCAACGTATTCCTTGATTTGACCAGACTTCGCCAAGTCTCTTAGAGATAAGTAACAACAAAAATTTTAAATAACAAGGGACCAATTTCTCACAATTTTA
>JAPDSC010082093.1:63064-79614 GCA_026290005.1 Latrodectus geometricus | reverse complement strand
AGTGGGTATTTTTGTTTCCAAAGTACTATGGAGACGTGGTCTTCTAAGATAAGAATAATTCACAGGTTTAACTTTCTTGACAAACAAAAATAAATCTATTGTTACGAAATTAAAAAGAAAAATAATTCAAATGATGAAAGATACAACTTGGATATATTGTAATAAATTTTATGAAATAAGATGTTATCAGCTTTATTTTTTCTAACAAAAGATTATCAATTTGAGACTGAGAGGTAAGATACTTGATGCACATTGCTCATGCTTCGACTGAATGTAAAATATAAAAGATAATTTTTAAGAGAAATTAGCGTGTCCTGCACTAGTTCTCCAAGCGCACAAAAGATTATGCAGAGAAACTGTTGCAAAGTAAACAAAATATAGCTTGGGGAAAAAGAAATCCATTATTTTTACATGAACTTTTTGTAACTTCTTTCAGATTCGCTTTGTAAAAAGGTTTAAAACAGTTTTCATGTAGATTTTTAGGTCTTGTGCGAAGCTACGACTGCTGGCATGCTATCAAGTTTGATTATTTTTGATACTTTATAGACATTCTCGACGATGTTGTATCCATGCGAGGTGCATCTTTAGCATCCAAATACCCAAACGGAATTGACGAAACCAAAATTGTGCGTAACTGGTTGTTACAGTCATATAAAGGACGATAAACACCTTTCACAATTTTAGCCACCCGGCTATATTTTTCGCCGTTACAAGAGAAAAACGAAAATGTATCGAATTTTCTGTTTGTTGTCTTCCATTTTTGAAACCTTGTACTCGTAACTGAATTAATCAAACAAAAAATCGCAAGAGGATATTTTAGTTTCAAATGTCACCTTTCCAACGAGCATAAATCTGAAATTGTTTGATAGATACCTAACGAGATAGCGATCACTACAGACGTCTACCGAAAAAATAATGGATAACTTTTTCCCCAACCTAATATTGTTCACTTTGAGAGGTAAAATGTTTCGTATCGTACTAATTTGGGCGGTTGCCTTTACAAAAGATAAAGACGGAAGAAAGGAAAGATGACTTTTAGGAGAATTTATACCAACAATGGGCCAATCGATCCCAACCTCCCGCGAGCCGTAATGGTTGCCAACTTTCGTTTAAAGACAGGACACGACTACCTTCCATCTCACTTACACAGAATAAAAGTCATTGCTTCACCAGAATGCATCCTCTGTGGACATGAGGAGATGAATGGCGAACATCTGGAGTTCTGTTCAACTCTTGACAACTTCATGCTAGATCCGACTGAAGAACTTAAGAGGGTTCGTCTCTACTGGTCAGCGCGCCACCTCATAGCTGAACAGCCAAGGGTGGGCGTTGGCTAGTAGTAGTGTTAGTAGGAGAATTTAGATTTGTTCTTCAATGGTGTTATAAAACTATTGAAGATGATATTGGATAGTTTTAATCATAAATTTTAATCTGCAATTTGTAAGCAGAGCGTAGTAAAATCAGCAAAAATAAATTTAAGCGCGTAAATTTTGCAATATGAAAATTCCGTAGATTGTTATACTTAATTACAAATAGAGGATAATTTATATGGCTATTTGGAAATCACCACATAGGATAACTCAAAATTGGATTGACCAAAAATATGGCTCAGATAATTTGGAAGTGAGATCATGTAGAAGAGCTAATGTGCTTTCTGTTAATTTTATAATTAAAATAAAGTACAGGAAAAGATTAGATAATTAAATTAGAAGAATGAAAGATAAATTCTTTATAATGTTCAATAATGAAATGTTGAGGAGGAATTAAATGAGTAAATGGCCTGAGAAGAGATAAATATGAGTAAGTATTGAAGTCTTAATTTAATTAAATATAACAAATGAAAAAAAAGATCTAATGATTTGACGAAGAGTATAAACAATTAATGAATTAAAAAATGAATTTAGAGAAAAGTTCTTGCGCAATAGTACAAAATTTAGTGATGATAGCTATAGATCAAAAAAAGTACACGGGAAAAATGATAGATTAAATTAAATTTCTTGAGGAACAATACTGAAAATGCGAATCTAGAAGTTTTATTGAAAGTAATGCAAGAATCAAATTGCTTATAATTAATTTAAATATATCAAAGGAAATTGATTTTATTGGAAAACATGGACAAACTATATTGCAGTGGTCAAAATCCAAAACCCTTAAACGCGGTTGTTTTAAAATGAAAAGAGATATGAAGCAATGAAGTCCGCAGTCCACTTGTTGATTTAACAACTGCTTGTGATTTATAATGTGAAAAATTGTGAAATTAAACAAGAAACTATTACATTTAACAGAACCTGCTAGTATTTGACATTTAGTGACGATGTAGCTCTGTTGCCAAGAAATTAAATGTCATTCAGTGAGTGCTTTTCAGATATACGTTTTCAAAGAGGAATTATGTTTATCTGCTAACCTGCAAGTGTAAAGCATGTAATAAATACAAAAAAAGTTTACCTAAATGTGAAGAGTTTTGATATATAAAAAAATGAAGAGATGTGTCGTGTGGAATAGAGAAGAAAAAGAATTAGAGACATCACAAGAGATCTGGTACGAATAATGATGATAGTGATAATGCACATTTTAGGTTATTCACTTGACCTTCAATTTAAAAATAAGTGAGACCTATTTCCCTTTAGTGAGTGGGTGCTTATAAAAGGTTTGAAATCCATTTTAAACCATAATTTCTAATTTAATTAACGCTTGTGTGCAAAAATTGAGCATAAAATGATAACAATCGAATCAATATCAAGTTATCCCTGGTTTTCTTTATTTATTCTCTGATATCATGAGCAATAGATTAAACAAAAATGTGCTGTATTTAATATTATAAGGAAGGGGTTGAAAAATTACGCAAAAAATTAATGGCTTTGTTTTGCTTTCATAAATTAAAAACTTTTGTATAATATAAATGAATTATAAATGCAATTTTACAATATTGATACATATTTTACTCCAACTATACTTAGCAAATGAATCCTATTGAAATTTCGAAGTGAAAAGTATCTGTTATCTTGTCTACATATCATTCCAATATAAATACGAAAGCCGAAATTGTGGTTAAAAACAGTGACTTAAAAACTTATAATTGTACAATGAAAGTATTAATGGCTTGAAAGGAGCAAATATTTAAGCACTTGAAAAATTAAGAACAAAACCATTTAGATAAGTGGTTCATAATATAATGTAAAAGAAAATGTTCGTATAGATTTAAACAGAATTCATATGACTCACATACGGAATTAGCTCTTTTGTGCTTGTATTCTTAAAACTAACCTACAATTATATTGATATTGTATATACTGCTAATGATTTGGAAAAACAGTTAAGAAGTCATTCACCACAATGTTTCAAAAATCAGATTATTCTGTGATAAATAATATTTAATCGTATTTCTTCTAAATAATTGAGCTTAAAAATCTATTAAAAATTATATTTTGAATTATGTGTTCTCTCCGTGGCGTAGAATGCGCTTTTTGCTGAGTAAGATCCCAAATGTTATGTTGGGCACAGTTGAACAAAAGAAAATAGTTGCTTTGTTCCCTCATAAAATGTAGTCTAACATCCGAAATATATTTGTTTGTTGACTCTTTTAAAATGGATACTGTCTTTTTTGCTTTTAGCATGCAGGTCTTTCGAAATAAGTATTTGAGAATTTAGCGAGTTTCTTTTCTATGATACTTGAATATATACTACTGTCCGTGAAAATTCCTCAGGGATGCAAAATCGTCATGGATTTAGATATATCGTACTGCATATTTAAGCTGTAAAGTTTTCCCAAATAAATCCCACTTATCACATGCATGTAGTTTTATATTTATAGATATGTTTACATTTTGATGCACTAATAATATTAAGTACATTTTAAATATATGAACCAATATTTAATCTAGATTTATGAGACAATTTGTCTTTGAAGGTATGAAACTATAAAGCAATTCTTTTCTTTTAATTGAATACATTACAAAATTTTTAAGACAATGCTTAACCGAATGATAGCTTAGTTAGAAAAATAAAAAAAGATTAAAAAGAGCAAGAAATATTTATCATAAATTTTCATAAGTACGCTTTTTTATATACAAATGTAATTAAATTTTTTTAAATAAAATATGTAAAGTGTTAACACAAATCGAAATTTTTGTAGGTGTACCTTCGTACAAGCAATTCAGTGAGTAAATCTCAAATGATAAAAAATTTAACACCCGTATTCGAATAAAAATAATACGCCTGCAATGCAATTTAAAAAATGATGCCATTTTTTTATCTGGAAATAATTCCTTAAGTAACATTTTCGCATGAAAGAATTTCTCAAACCATTTTCAATATTCTAAATTTAAAGTCCATACACGTAAAAAATCGTCTGCGTTTTCCAATGATTTATTTCCTCTCCCATGGCCAAAATCGAATGAGTAATGATATCATTGCTTTGATCGATTATCAACATCAGAAATCTATATCGTTTATTTTAGATGAATTCTTTATTACTGCTTTTCAACACAGAGAACATAAAAATTGAGCCTCTTGTTTCCTTTAAAGGGCATGTAGCCAAAAAACGTGATGGAAAATTTAGAAAGAAAGATTCCACTCTGTGTCATCATTTTCATCAATGACGTCCAAAACCGTATGATTTTCAGGATGATTTGTGTTTCCCCACTTATCGCATGCAATATTTTGGAATTCTTGCATTCCTTGTAATATTTGAATTCTGTTGTATCATCCTAGTTAATAAATACAACAATGATTTTGCAATAAATATTTTTAGCCAAGATCAATTTTTGCTTGATCTGACGCATAGTTATTTTCAACGTATCGCGATATTTTTGAAAAGTATTATTTATTTTTGCAAATATATTCAATAATTTTTCAACTAATATAGCCAAAAATACAATGTGAATGTATTTAACCTTCCTCATTTATACACTTTGTATAATTTACTGAAAGTCAAAAATTTAAATTAATCTTTGATTTAAATGCGTTTTGAATTTTGTTAATTTAACCATTATTTTTTTTCTGTTTTAATGCAAAATATAATAACAATTTAATGCTTATATCAGTATATGGTTGAAATATTTTGATCCCTAATAATAAATATTAAATCATTTATTAAACTCTCCGTGGTCTACTAAGGGGAGAACAAATGCAAGTTTCTTGTTAAACATGGATAAATTATCAATTTTTTTTTATTGAGTATGGGTTTACTTGTAGGTACAGAAATATACATTATTTCTATAGAATTTCTAAAATTGTTAATATACAGAAAATTAAAAGTTGTATGGCAGTCCTTAATAAATGAACATTTTAATACCATTTTTTTAAAATACTTTTCAACAAAGTAACTCTGAATTATAAAAGATCTTTGGCATCCAACACATTATTTGTCATGATTCGTACATTTTTGACTTTAGTGTGTATCTAGTGATCATGGAAATTTACAGGCTCCATTATTATCAAATAACGTTTCATGTTAAAAATACTATGCTTTTTTTATAATTCTTCCCCAAATTAACGATGGATTTTGGGATTTTTTTGTATTCTAAATACTGTCAATCGCAATCATTTTTATCACTAGATATATACTATAAAGTTGTGATTAAGCATCTTGATTATAGCATATCAACTGATTGGTATTAGTAAGTAAAGCTTTTAATGGTATCATAATGTATAATTCTATATGAAACTTTCTCAGTTCTACTATTTCATATATTAACTACCCTATTTTATACCCATAAATTGGAAGTTAACTTTTAAGTTGCAAATTAAGCACCTCTTACTGGCAAGTAAAATTGTTATTTTATGGTTAATTAAAATTCTTATAAAATTAGATCCAAATTATCGGAGGTTTTCACATATCCGAAATACTTTCAGAACAATAATTTTTCATAATCTCTATATATTCGTTGAAGGGAAATTTAAAGCAACCCTTAGTAATAAAGCTCCTGATACTTATTTATTATTGTTAGATGTATCTGTGGTTTTTGCTGCATTTGCTTAAAAACAAACCCTAAAAACAAATCGAATGAAATGTATAATGGTTGAAAATCCCATTCGGTGACTCATTGAGGAAGGCGAAAACACATTCGTTGTTTGTAGAGGTTAAGAATAAAAAATTTTAAGACATGAGAAAAATAATAATCATTCATCTATTAAAAACAATTACACTGAGGATATAAGAAGAAAAGGAGATTTACTCCAGAAATACTTTTTCTCTACTTTTTAACAACGCATAGATGATAATTATTAAAAGACAAAAAGCACTGGATATTTTTTCATTAAAACGAGAAGAGCTCAATAACAGAGAATGCTATCTCGTTTATATTAATTAAATCGCAGTATAAGCAACTGTACGAAGTGTTCAACTAAATGTTAATTATTGTTTATTTTAATTACAAGATCTGTAATCAAAATTCTGAAATAAAACAGTTTTTAAAATTAGCCAGAGATGAACATTTTGATATAAGTTTTATTTCGTTCCATGCATCTGTTTTCAATTATAAACTGAAAATTTTATTCAAAAAAACAGAATATGGATTAAACACATAGTTTCTTCAGCAAATCAATATCGGATTTTATATATTCTCTTCAATGCGATCGCCTCGCCTAAGAAAATTTTTCCATCTTTTATCCATGTATAATTTTGTCATTTTAGTCACTTACAAGACAATGAAAGATACTTAAAAAATGGAACTATGAATTTAAATAAATTTTAAGTTATTAGAATAAACTAAAAGCATAAATTAAATAATTATATTTTATTTTTTTTGTTTGAAGCAAGTTCCTCCCCCCCCTACGCATTAAATATCACAAACATTAGGAAGTGAAACTGTTATCCCAAATGTTGTGAAATAAAATTAATTTTATATATTTTTTAAAAACATTTTTTCATAAATATTATGAAGTTTTTATGCTAAATTACTCAAAGCAATGAATAAAATAAAATATTAAATATTACAGCATCGAGTGATGCAATGAACCAAAGTTACTAAACATGTTATCAAATGTTGGATGTTTTGAACTTACAATTGCATTTAAATTTTGAGTAACATAAACAAAAGCCGTCAAATAGATTACCATAAAATGTAGAACTCAATGCAACTAAGAAAACATTTCTAAAAAAAGATGCAAATTGTGCTATTTATCACTAATTCCTTTTACGAATATTTAAATTAGTGTCAGAGATAGATTGGGGTCATCTTTATGATTTTTATTCTTCAGCAGGAACAAATCGATATTTATGTTGGTATTTAACGTTTAAAATTCCATCGACAAATCATTGAAGTGACGCTAAAATTAAAGCTTATTTAGATTTCAAGAAGCTTTATCAGAAATTAAAACTTCATGGGTCATATTGAACATTAATCCTATCATCTAGACTTTAACTCTGAAAATTATACTGATATATATACTGAAATGACACTAAAATTTAAGCATGAATAGACTGCATCTAAGTGCTCTTCGATTTTACTGATTTTTGTTCTTATTCATTTAGGTGACATACTATTATTGATATGATAGATCAACACAATAGTCTTTTATTGGATCAATTTTTGTTCTGATTCATTTGGAATTCAAATTACTCTATTCATATGATAGATCAACATAATGGTCTTTGACTGGATAGTTTTTTTTATTTTATTCATTTAGGATTCAAAGTACCACTGATACTACAGAACAACATAATGGTCTTTGACTGGATGGATTTTTGTTCTAGGATCCAAAATACTATTCATAAGATAGATCAAAATAAGGGTCTTCGACAGCATCTATTTTTGCTCTAGGATCCAAATACTTTTCATGCGCTAGATCAACATACTGGTCTTTGACTGGATATATTTTTGTGTTTATTCATTTAGGATCAAAAATACTAATATGATAGATTCAACAGGTTAATTTGAAGTTTAAGTCCTCTTCTTCGCCAACTCGTAAATTTGAAGAGTTTTTACGCGCATGCTCATTAATTACAATTTTGTTTTAGCCTTTTCATTGGTCGCTAATTAAGTTTCACTTTGAAATAGCGGTAGAATTTTCGCCATGGAATCGGCGGTTTTATAAACTTGCAAAGCAGGAGACTTAAAGCACATTTTCACCGATTCAACATAATGGTCTTCGATTGGATTGATATTTTTCTTATTTTTTAGGTCACAAAATATCTCTATTTTGTCATCTAAAGTGCTTGAATGTCTGTAGGGGTTCAAAATCCATTTAAAAACGTAGGTACCAGTCTAATTAGCCCTCGTGTACAAAAAATGACAGTCGAGGAACGAACAAACCAAACCAAACCTAGATCTTTAGAGATTATTGATATAATAAATCAACATAATAGTCTTCGATTAAATGGAATCTTTTATTTTACTCCTTTTAGTTAATTAGCAAAGAATTCAACCTATAAAAACTAATTTCTCAACAAAAAATTTATTGTGTAAAGTTATTTCGTTACATAAAATCATAAACAATATTTAAACTATACTGCATTCAAAATAAAAATAATATGAAGAAAATAAAAAATGTTCCATTTCGGCAAATTCTTATATCTTGTTAATAGCAAATATTTGATATCTATATTGTAATTTTTCAGGAAAATGTTGATTATTCATAAGCATAAGAATTAAAGTAATTTAAATCTAATGCTAATTAGTAAAATATATCCTGCCTTTCATTATTAAAAATAAACTTAACGTATTTATTTGGAGTTCATACTATTTTTCCTGAAAAAGAATCATATTAAAAATGTTCTAATTAACTTAATATATTTTTTGCTTACATACGTTAAAAAGTTATCAAAATCATTTATGTTTTTTTATGAAATTGCTTGACTGACTGATTATTCGGATTTACTTGTCTCTGAGAGTAATGAATATATTCTAAGTGAAAAACAATTATTGACGTACAGCTGCTATCAATTCTTTATAATATTGTGCTCTGTTACCATGGTAACGGTGACATCATAAGATTCGATGTGACGTCATGGAGCAATGTCTGCGATATCACCCTGTTGATTTTTCACAAAAGCTTATGTTCTTCTTCATAACTTCTCACGTTTTCTTCACTCAGTAGCCAAGCGATGATTTTGGTGAAGAAGACCAGATAAGTTCTAATTTTAGAAAATAAAGTAGGGCTTTATTTCTCTTTCGATAATTATTTTTTTAAACAAGAAGAATATTTTCGAAAACGGGTTTTATGGTTTTCGACTACTCTCAAAGATAAAAGCATTTGTGAATTATTAGTAAAATTAATTATTCAATTTATACTGTAATTCTCAACTTAAAAATAATAAACAAGTTTCTAACCGATAATTTTTGACTGTGTTACTAAATATTTTCTTTATATGTATTTCAAATTGTAATATAGATTTTTGAATGAATTGTCATATCTGTTTCTTAAATACGACATAATGTTTGGAATATCAAAAATTTCAAACATTTTTGAATGTGCTGAATTTTTCTTAGGCGAATTTTCAAATTTAAATCACATACAAGAATAAATTTGAAATAAAAAGACATAATTTTAGTATTCATTTAAAAAGTACCTTATGTTAAATTTGAAATGTTACCGAATAATTCTAAAAATGTAGTTTCTTTCCAACCTTACAAAATTATCAAATTTTTTAATTATTGATAACTATATAATTTTGAAAATATATAACTCAAAATCATTTTTAATTCATGACTTTGCGAGACTTGGATGAGAAAAATGCCAGTGTTTATTCTTTTACAATCTAATGGAACTAAATGCATTTTTAACATAAAAATTAACAAACATGTAAAGAAAGGGAAGTAAGTTGTAAAATATTATGAATAGATGTTTTGTTGTAACTTTTGAATAAGGATTATGTCCATATGATATTGATAAAAAATATAGGTTTCACTTATTAAACGAGAATGGAGACAAAACTTCTTAATGTCAAAGTTCAATGGCCACAAGTGAAGAAATCAATGCCTATAATTACATCTTTTTATTAAAATTTTCATATTAACGAATACCATATCATCAAAGCATGATTAGTTAGCATGCATAGGATATACCAACAAGTAGTTCTTAAACTGAAACGCGATAGAACACATTTCGTTCAAATGGCTCATTTGATGCTCGTTTCCAACTGAACACAAAAGTCAATTCTTACAAGCCAAGATCGTTATTTGGGAGAGAGTGAAGTTACTTACGTATTGTATTCTTCTAGAAAAATGTTATCAGGAGGATATTTTACAGATAATATTGGCAAGCACTGTTTTTAGCCCATGGAAATTTTGAGAACGTAACATTTTATTCTGAATTTAAATCTGTAATCAGAATTTTTTTTTTACCATTCACAGTTTTTACACAAGTACACTTTTTATTTATTTGCCATAGAATTTTTTGAGATTTATTTAGGATTATATATGCATATAATTTGTATTTAAAATAACATTTTAATTTATTTATTTGAATGTAATATGAATACTTGAGACTATATTATTTTATATAAGCACTGTTGTCATGTATGTAGCAATGGAATCGTGTGATCCTCCGGAATCAAGCAATTTTCTGTCAGAATATGTTGACAGAAAATTGTCCTGTGCATTTTATACTGTGGCGCTTTATAAATATTGTACATATAATCACCCTGGATGAACTTAGAAAGGTTAGTTTCTTGTTTATACGCTAGATATGCCAAGTTATTCAAATAGTTTAGGGAGATTAAACATTTAAAAACGACGATGTTTAACTCCTTTTGTTAAAAAGTATTATGAATGATATTTGGGTCCCATAAGGCAAGGGATCAAGATAAAATCTGGTCCCTTAATATTTGCTGTCCCTTAGTGTGAAGAGTCTGACTAATTCTCCACCATCTAAATGCCTAGAATTTCTTTGCCCCACAAATGATGAGCCTTAATCCTCAAGATCATTCATTAGATTGTTGTTTTTGCATTATAAATATTAAAAAATGTAAATAGTAATGTGATAAAATACCTGAATTTGGTACTTGCTATGTGGTAAATACCTTAATATTAGAACTTACTTGTACCATACTCTCCAACAAAGTAATTAACTTAGTGTAGAAGAGGGATTAGAGATGAGGAAGATAACAATGTTCGAGATAATGAACTAAAACTATCTCGAATATTGGAATCTTCCACATTTCTATTTTAAAATTAAATACGAGACTTTTTCCAAATCTCATCTGTTAACTTAAGATCAATTAAGCGACCGTGTTTGCGACTAAAAAGGTACACAAAGCTTAGGAGGTCAAAATTCAAGATTTTAAGCTGAAGAATTGGAATCTCCAATAGAAGTAACTGAAGTGTGTTATTTTCATATCAATCTGAAAATATTTATGCCTTAAGATTCTTATTTATTTTATTTTAATTTTTTATTTGTTTATTTTTTTTTTATAGAAAATGTTGTTGTTGTTGCATGCCTCTGTGGTCAACAGAGCTAGACCAGGTCCATGAGTGTGCACACCCTTATAAAGTCCAACACCATAAGTGGGATTTCTGTCAAATCCCTCCTAGAGAGACCAAAGCACTCAAGAATATGTTCTGGAGTAGCCTGTTCAGCTAAATACTTGGAGCAAATCTCAAATTTCTTCTAACCCTCGGAAAATTTCAAAGTTCTAAGGTGGCCACTTCTGAATCGGGCGAGAGTAGTTTGTTCCTGTCAATTGAAACCTGAAGCCAGGGAGCCTCCCGGGCGAGACGAACTGTACCAGTGGTGCTCAGGAGAGACAATCTAAGTGGTTCTGTTCTCGTGTTTAATCCTTGAGTGTATCTCCAGAAAGGTGAGAGGCGCTAGCGGCAAAGAAACCTCAGCAGCTCTAGCTTTGGCTAAAGTGTCCACAATCTCAATTCCGTCAAGTTCGACATGGTAGAAAAGACTTTAGCATATTGCATCAGTATTTATTCTTAACTAAATGCTTTTAAAGATTTTTCCTTTTACACAATAGGAACAAATATTTCTTCTGAAAGATTTATATTTTCCTTCTCCAGTTACACGACAAACATCTCTACTGTGTTTTCCAATCTTTATACATTCGAGCATGTGCTGCTACATATTTTGAGATTGCAATGATGTGATGCTGGAGTTCGATTTACGTTGTCAAAAACATGGTACAGATTTGTTTGTTTGTCTATCAGCGTTCATTTTTTTGCACATGAAAGTTAATCAGATGGATACCTACTCCAGCTTGGTGTAGAAGCAGCTCGTACGGATAACTTTTCAACACATCTCCAAAGGAAAAATTAAAATATTGTAAGATTAAAAGATTTTAAGACCATTCGAAGAATCCTAAATTTAAAATGTTATCTGATATTTAATCATTAGTTTGCAAATAACAATCACCGTGACCCCTAGTGAGTTATAAACGAACTGTCTATGGGTCAATTTCAATAAATGTAGATTCCTTTTTTCCTTTGGTTGTTAGAAATGATGAATAAACATTATACATTTGTAGTTATAAAGCATCGAAATTCGAGGAATCATTTGTAATCACCTTGTATAAAATCTATCATATTATAGTTTAATATAGAGAGTTTTATTTAAAAACTTATTAAACTGAAAACATATAAGCAAGTATCTGTCTTTTTCTTTTTTAATTATTATATTATGTCATAAATTTAATAGTAATAACTAAACTCGTTAGAAAGCAATGAATTTTGTGAATATTTAATTTATAATAAACATATTCTTAAGTATTTATTAGCATTTTTATTTGTGATTAAATAATTATATTAATATTGATATAAGCGCTTTTAAAAATCCTATAATATTCTTGATTTTCATTAAAAATTAAATAATGAATCATTATAATTTTGAAAAATATTTTTAGTTATTATATTTTCAAATAACTATAAATTATTCAGAAAGGAATTACTTTAGAACGAATTAATATTTAATAATTTATATACTAAACAATATATTTATATAATGTGAACAATAATAACTGAAATCATTAACAATAGTTTAAAAAAATAATTGCAAATATTTTGTAATCAATTTATATGAAGCTTTTTAAGATTGTTTATTTACAATTTATTATATTTTTATTAAAAAAATAGTCTACAACGCAATAGAGACAAATAAAGGTTGTCTTGAGAAGCTTTGTTTACGAAAACATTTAAAAACTACACTATTTCAGAACACAATAGAATTGTAACTTTTTATCTGATAATTTAATATCACATTAAAGACTTGTCAGTTTTGATACTTTTAAACAACCTTATCGTCTACTCAGGCTGTTTATTTGAACTACTGGATAATTGTTTATTTCCACAGTGTTAAAACGAATTATAGGCAATTTCTTAAAACTTAAAATAATTCTGACTTCTATGTATATTCTTTCGCAGAATATTTTCCCCTAAATTTCACAAGTTTGCTCTAATGTGAAAGAAATGAAACAAAGAGTTACCGTTATTTATGATAAATTTTAATAGTACAGATATTTACAGAGCATTTTTAACTCAAAACTTTCGGCTGGCAGCGCCTGAATTGTGAGGTTCCTGTAACTCATCGTCCTTCGCTTAAATACAAGGTCACCGGAAGCTGAAAAAATTGACTGACTGCATTGTAGTTTCGTGCCTTACCGTTGGAACACTTAAAAGATCATTTTTATTGTTAATAAAATATGGAATATAAGAACTTTAAACATATTTTATTGCAAATATTTAAGGATGATTTAATATGGCTATTGACGATTTTTATTACACACTTAGAAGATAAAAAATATATTATTATTAAATTATTTTTATGTATTTTTTTTTTCTAAAAGTATGCTATTTTTATCAGATATATTTTTTATTGCCTATATTTCTATTTTTTTTTATGTAAGTTCCAGAAAAATCAATTTTTTTATTACATAAATACATAAATATTCTTTCCCAATCATAATAAATATTTTAAAAGTTATGGTGAACATTCTCTTAAGTTTTAATTATTATTAGACCTTTTTTAAATTTAATTAAAAATTATTTAAATTAATACTTGGAATTTTATAATTACTTAATACTTAATTAATTTTATCTATGTGTGTTAAATTTCTATCTTAAAAAAGTTAAAAAATTATGTAATATAATAATTATTAAAGTTATGAATAAAATTTCTATATTAAAGTATAAAGTTTTTAATTCTCTAAAAATATTTACATTGTTAATGTGATAATTTTAATATTTATTTTCAACATTGATGTTTAAAACTAAATTTACTTAAATAAAAATGTGCATATTGATTGAAATAGATTTAATGAAGATTGACGATTTGCAATTGCTTTTTTATAGTGTATCTAATACATGCTCGTTAATGACTGAGCCTGGATATGTGGCAAACAATACTATGTAAGGAATATTCACGTATTTTAGATTATCACTCATGAAAGAAGCCCTATTTATTGATGATTATCGAGAAAAAGGGGATATTCAGTCGATTCAAAAAAAGGATTTAGTCTCTGCTCGTAGTCAAAAACACACAAGTAAATCAAGAGTTCCCATATCATAATGATATGCAGGCAATATGTCAGCAGAAAAATGGTATACCGTGATTCAATTTTCTTCACAAAAACATTACTCTAATAACATTCTTAAGTATCTAATCTCTTATATATTTCAGATGATCTGTGTCGAGAAAAATCGTTTTGTAAAATGAATCACGATTCGCGCTTATTTCCTCATTATTGATATACATGCAGAAATGCTGTGTATTCGTCTCTCTTTATTAATTAGTAACTAAAATCAAACTTGAGAGTTTCTTTTCCAATATCAAAGTCTACCAATAGACAACACACACACACAATTAGTCTTACAATTTGTTAGTTTTTGGAAAATCTAAATACTGATAGCTATTGTATAACATTTTAGATAGTTGGTTGGGTTTTATGGCGCAGGGTCCAAAAAGGATAAGCTGCGCCAAATATATATAACATTTTAGAGGATCTATTGCGCATTTCTATTTAGAGAGGACTTTTAACAGATAAAGTAAGGAGGTTGGTTTTTTCATATCTTATTGGATGAACTTAAGAAAATAATCACAACGTTTCAAAATTCTGAAATAGATACGAAGAAAGGCATTAAAAGGATTTGGTATCAATGTGATTTTTCATAAACAGACAGAAGCGTAAGAACGTAAGATAAGTGTCAGAAACGTAGAAACTTCGACACGAATAGCAGACAATCAAACGACTGAAGACCATTGTAAAACATTTTAGCATCCACAATTGCCTTCCGACAGACAGTGAGTCACGTGTCACAGAGAAGAAAATTTGGAAACTCCCAAGCACCCACCCCGATGAATTTGCATGTAGAAGGCCAAAGCACAACATCTATCTCCAGTTGTTCGACAGTGATAGGGATCGAACCCGGGACTTTCCGAGGAGCTATGTTCTATCACTAATCTACGGAGAGTTCAAACGTACAAAGTTGGAAAGTACCCAAGCATTCACCTGGACAGATGTGCATTTGGAAAGCAGAAATGCATAACCCATGCTTTTCGTTTTCATCAGGGTTGGAAAAGCGATTCAATGAGCTTGGAGCTTTTCATTTCACTGAGGCACAATCAGTCTATCTTGTGATTAATATTACGTTAAATACAGTTATATTTCTAGAGTTAAAAATTAATTGATTATGCGCCATTACTAGGTAGCCTAATAACTGAAAATCAGTGTAAAATTTCCTTGCATAACCACATTATTTTCGCAAGAATGTTTCATGGATAACGGGTTGTATTTCCATAACAAAGGAAGAAAAATATCAAATACCCAATCTAAAATATTTACATTAAGAAAACAGAAACTGTTCAGTCATGTCCATTTCTTCTACAATGTCTAGAATCGAACGTGAATTCTTTATTTCCGAAAAATATGGTTTATTAAGAAATCATGAGAAAATTACTCTATTTATTATTTAATAGTTAAAAGAAAATTAAAAAAATTCTTATTCATGAATTTGAATTGAAAGGAATGGCTGTTGCATTTCATTTCTTCCAAAACCGCTGCAATCGTTAAATGATTGGCGCTTTGGCTTTCAATTTAATTAAATACTAGTTCGAATCTCACGTAGAATTATCGAAGCTTGTAGCAATTCTAAATATCCATAAAAAAATTGCCTGTCAATGAATTAAGCTCTCGATTTCCAGATATTGGTTAAAACACATTCAAAATTACATTATAGGATTTTACACATATAAACTCACGAATATGCACTCTATTCAAATAAAAAACAATAATATAAAATTTGAATTTTTGAACCTCGAATCATGTTTTGCATTCGTGTGGCCTGTTGAAGTGAGTAATTCGTCAATGCAATTCAGAATGATATGCTTTAAAAAAAAAAGCGATGAAAAGCAAAATCTAAGTTCAGCGTTATATAATCCATAGCTTTCTCGTACTGAATTTCGAATGTTTGTTTTGGAATCAGAAGGAGTTTATAAATACCAT
The DNA here is from genome assembly GCA_026290005.1 of Latrodectus geometricus. Lineage (NCBI taxonomy): Eukaryota > Metazoa > Arthropoda > Arachnida > Araneae > Theridiidae > Latrodectus > Latrodectus geometricus. The sequence continues at coordinate 63,233 of JAPDSC010082093.1, read as the reverse complement.
TAGTAAGAACCCATTTTTAAAAATTATATTGTATAAAAGGCGTTTGCTGGAGAGGAAGAGGGTAATAACAGTCAGAATATCAAGTCAGTGTAATTTAGTCAATGATATTCTAAAAAGAAGAACAGTCTGAAGCAAAATCAGCGTTGTATAATCCATAGCTTTCTCGTAC
>JAPDSC010082093.1:24830-63054 GCA_026290005.1 Latrodectus geometricus | reverse complement strand
GCTTTCTCGTACTGAATTTCGAATGTTTATTTTGGAATCAAAAGGAGCTTATAAATACCGTGTATAACAACTCATTTATAAAAACTATATTCTATAAAATGCGTGTGCTAGAGAAGAAGAGGGCAATAACGGTAAACTCTGGCATTTCTCATCAGGAAACGTAAATATTTATGGTGCTCTGAGCCCGAGTACAAAGGTGCGTTGCTGGAATTCAGCAGCCTCGCTGTCTGTTCTTTCGAAATTCTTTCTCTCGTATATCCTTCAATATGTTCTTCACCCGAGAACAACTCCAGTTATGAGTCAACCTGAAGAAAAATAAGTTAAGCGACAGATAAATCGGAAAAGTAGAGCTGTCTTATCACTGATACATGACAAACGCGTAATAAACTCTTGAATTATCTTTTAGAAATTCAAATAAATGATTTTTGAATCATTTATTTGAACAATATTATTTTACTCAACACAAACGATATCTTACCTTTCCTTTAAAATTTCTACACGATTTTATTTTTTATTTTTATTTTTATTTTTTTTTGTTTAATAGCGGATGGTTTGGTTCTTATTATAATTTATGATTTTATTTAATTATTATTTTTTTGTTTTGTTAAAGAAACAGTTTTTAGTTAATTCATGATAAAATAAAGGAAACTTATATTAATGAAACATTGTTTTTATATTCATTTTTTTAATGTTTGAATATAAACATTTTTTCTGTTACAAATTTTTTCGGTTAAAGGAAATTCTAAATCAATAAATAATGAAATTATTCTCTGATTTACTAATGCATTTAAATGCGAACTAATTTGTTCATATAATAGCTTAAATTTCTTGCAATCATTTAATTCATTGTAAAATTATTTTAATTTATTAAAATCATTAAATATAATTATGATTTTCTTTTTTATTATTCCTAGGGTAAAATTTTGAATAATCTATTTTTACATTTTATTTTTTTCTAATTACGATAGTTAAAGTTTTAAAATAGATTTGAGTAATTACTGGGCCCTGTAAATTCAAACTAGGTGAATTATTTAAATATTTGTTTTTAGCTATTCATGTTGTGAGTTCGATTCCCCTTCTCAGTCAAGCTAGTTTACACGATTATAGATTGTAGTCTATTTATTTCTCTTTGATTAAATCTAATCATTAGATTAACGTAACTCGAAAATAAATTTCAACTATTCAGAAATTCCTATCTAAATATTCCACATATTTCAAAAACTTTTCATGTAAGATAGCGTTAAATATTTTGATAAAAAGTATTCCTATAATTTATTGATTTAGAATTTCAAGATAACCTTTTTTTCTTAAATTCATTTCTAGAAAAAAAGGTTATCTTGAATTTTTTTATAATTATTTTTTGAAGAAATTTTATATCGTTATTTTTTTATTTAAATTACAGTCGTAAGTTATTAATAACACTTAATAGATTTTTTAGAAAAATATTTTAAGAGCATTGAAAAATGTTTCTTATCGAACGTTAATTTGAATTATAACAAGATCGAAGTTTTTTTTATCCTTAATTAAAATACATTCATTTAATTAAATATATCATTTTTGCAATAAAACTCAAAACGCGTATATAAATTTATATCTGATTAGTTACTAAATTAAGAAACAATTGCAAAAAACAATATGTTCCTTTTTATAGTTAATTACTTCTGTTTTTGTAATTGTATCAAATTTAATAAATTAAGATACATTTGCAAAAAACAATATGTTCTTTTTTATCTCGTTAATTACTTCTCTTACATCTAATTTTAAAAAGTACAAGTGTTATATTTTGATTTTAAATTAGCTTCCTGTCTTTAATTGAGTTTAATAAGAGTCATATTTTGATTCTTAATAAACTTCAATAAAAAAATCCAATCAATTACTTAGGTAAATTTTTAATTACTGTTGGAAAATTTGTATATTTTTAATTTCATTTTAATAATTTTTGTTTTGATTGTGTAAAAGTATAAGATTCAATTCTATAGATAAAGATATGCTTAGTCTGAAAAATTATGTAAGCTATATTTAGAAACTTAAGTCTATTAAAAAGAAACCATTTTTTATTTTACCATTGGACTATTATATTTAATTGAAAGGCACTTAAATGTGGTTTAAGTTTGTAATTAATAATATGCAAAGGTATAAAGGAGACTATTAAATACAGTTCAAATTTAATTGTCTCCAATATATTCTTCATACAAATATACAGAGGAGAATATGGTCTTCTATTTAAATGGAATAAAATCGGCAAAAATCAAATGTATAAACAATTCTCTGATTTAAGTACTAGGTTGGGGGAAAAAGTAATCCATTATTTTTTCGGTAGACGTCTGTAGTGATCGATATCTGTCAGGTATTTATCAAACAATTTCAGATTTATGCTCGTTGGAAAGGTGACATTTGACACTAAAATATCCTCTTGCGGTTTTTTGTTTGATTCATTCAGTTACGAGTACAAGGTTTTCAAAATGGAAGACAACAAACAGAAAATTCGATACATTTTCATTTCTCTCTTGTAACGGCGAAAAAGATAGCCGGGTGGCTAAAATTGTGAAAGGTGTTTACCGTCCTATATAAGACTGTAACAACCAGTTACGTACAATTTTTGTTTCTTCCATTACATTTGGGTATTTTTGATGTTAGAGATGCACCTCGCATGTGGATACAGCATCGTCGAAAATGTCTATAAAATATCAAAAATGATCGAAGTTAACCGCATGTCAGCAGTCGTAACGCGCAAGACCTAAAAATCTACATGAAAGCTATTTTAAACCTTTTTACAAAGCGAATCTAAAAGAAGTTACATAAAGTTCACGTAAAAATAATGGATTTCTTTTTCCCCAACCTAATATTTGAAAATGTAATAAATATATTGATGATATACACAGTCTACTAATAAGTATTTGGGCACCTATGAAAATGACGATATCAGCGGTTCTGAGGTACGTCACGGCCTCCGCCGGTATATATCGTGTAGGAAACAGCATCAGCATTAGTCGCATGCAAAATGCCGCGCACTCTGATTTCGAAAAAGGTATGATTATCGGGTATCGCAAATGTGATTGATCCTAAAAGGACATATCTAGCTATCTGAAATACCCAAAATAGACAGAGGCCTATGGGATTAAGAAGTGAAAGGTGATTGTCGGAATGTGCCCCGAGTCGACAGACCAACGAAACTGGGAGATAGAGACCGACGTGTGCTTTCCAGATAAATTCGGAAGAACCGCACCCAACCGATGACCCTCATGTGCGAGGAGTTTCAAAAGGCATCCAGGAGTATTGTTTCAATGAATACCATCCGAAAGGAAGCTGCTTCTGCTTGGTTTTCATGGTGTGCTGCTATCCATAAGCCTTTAATCACAAAGTCCAACCGCGCTGCTTGGTTAATGAGGTGCAAACCACATCGAAATTGAATCGTAGATCAGTGGAAACGGGTTTTTTGGAGCGACGAATCAAGGTTCATCCTTTACCGTTCGGATGGCAGGGTTTGGGTTTGGCGTCTGCCTGGAGAACGTCTCCTGCCAGAATGCATTGTGCCAACAGTCAAGCTCGGCGGAGGTGGAATTATGGTCTGGGGGTGTTTCTCCTGGTATGGACTGAGACCCTTGGTGAACCCTATAGTCATGGTAAGCTGAACGCCGATGCCTACTGCACCATTATGGGTGACAATGCGCTTCCTATGTTGTGGCAGTTTTAAAAGTTGGACCCCTATTACTTTCAGGATGACAATGCTAGTTGTCATGTTTCGAGGTTAACCAAGGCTTGGTATGGTGCCAATGGAGTTTACCGAATGGACTGGTCTACCAAGAGCCCAAACCTGAACCCTATCGAGAATCTCTAGGACGAGTTGGAGCGCCGAATTAAAAGTTGCGCTACCCATCGAAAATCGGGAAGGAATTTGTATGTCTACTCCAAGCCGAGTGGAAGACAATGCCACTAGCTGTAATACAAATACTTGTGGAAAATTTGCCCCGGAGGATTCACGCTGTAATTGCCTCTCGTGGAGGCTCTACCAACTATTGATTTTGAATTAAGTAAGTTTCTTTTCTATCACAGGTGTCCAAATACTTATTGGTAGACAGTGTATCTGCTAACAAATAACTAGAAAAGTACCATGTGAATTAATTGAGAATCTTATTGAAAGAGAAATATAAATCTTTCAATTCGCTATGTGAAAAATAGTTACAAAATCGATAAAAGCTTAAGCAATCGCAAAGAGATTAAAAGTTCTGGCTCAAATTAAATAATGTATTGAATACATTATTTTATAGTCAATAAAATGATTTAGAAAAATTGACTTATTATAAGTTTCTAGAATCTTTTTTAAATGTTTAATTTCTAATGCTTAGTTAAAAATTTTACAAAAGTTAAGATTTTTAAAAAAAATTTTATTTTAAAAAATCTTGCAAAAAATTTAGATTTTACTGACTTTTTTAAATTTGAATTCTGAATTTAGAACTTTTAAACATTTTAACACAGTCGTAAAACTATTGTGCTTAATGTTTCATCAATAGCTTTATGGTTATACAATAAAACTCAGAATTGCTGAAAATAAGTAGTTCTAAGATTTTGTGAATTTAAATAAAAATAAAAGCCGCGTGAGCAGTATGTTTATTATTTTGTACTAACCACATTTATGTTTAGAATATTTCTAGTTATCATACTTAAGTTTTATTAAAATATTCTGAATTTTGTTTCAAAAATATAGATTTTTCCAACTATGAGAAATTAATTTAAAAACCTTCAGAAAATAATTAATAGGAATTTTTTTATAAAAATTATATTGTTTAGAAGTAATTAATAGTTTTTTTTTTATGAATTTCTTCTTTCATGTTACTAACTAGCAATTTCTGATTGAATAAAATATTTATATTACATTATTCCCTTTCTATCTTGATTATTAACGAAGATTAAAAATTGGATAAAATTTATAGATTAAATTACCCAGACATTTTAAAGTAAAATGTCGCATGTATGATCTTCTTAAATTATTCTAACCTCTTTTTTTTTTTTTTTGAGTGCCAGACAGGCTGGCAATATGGGATGCGCTGTTCTACTTTTTCAACTGAATCGTAATTTAGTGTGGAGTCCTACTTTTAGTACACACATCTCATAGGTGTCCGTTTGTAGGGTAGTAACTATTCATACTCCATAGGAAAGGACAAAGACAGGAGAAAGAGAAAGTACATCTATGCCTAAACCGGTATTCGAACCCAGGTCCTCCCAATTTGAAGTCAGGCATGCTGACCAGTACTCAGGGTGTGCGACACCAGCTCTTTTTTAATACACAATATAAATTAGTAATAGGATTCTATCTGCCATGGTGTTTTTCTGTTATGGTAATTGAGTGTATTAATGAAGTTGATAATATTATTTTTTCTTTTTTCTTTATAAAAATTCAAAAAATAAATAAATAAAAGTACACTTATGCACGAACCGAGATTCGAACCCAGTACCTCCCTATTCGCAGATAAGCACGCTGATCACTAGACAGGGTGGGTGGCATTCGTATAATTTTTTAGCTGTAAAAAATATTTTAATTACTTTTTTTGGATAATTTAATGATATTTCAGGTTCTTTTCTTAAATCATAGACGTTATATGGTGATTACAGATCATAAAATGATTAAAATGCATGATATGCTGTTATGGCACTCTATGTTCAATGCTCATCCATCAAAACACAGTGAGTCACAGTGGGTAGGAAAAAATTGCTTGTTAATAGTACTTAAACATAACTATAGAAAAAGCAAATATCAAATAGCTGTCCCTAAGCCAAAGCTTAGAAAAGGAAACCATGATGAAAAAAAAGTCAATGAACATTCTGATACTACTAACCTAAGTAATATTTATTACGCAGTCCATCACATCCTTAGGTTAACTAAGGACGCAAAATAACATATTTTATAAAAGATCGGAATGTATCATTTGTGATACTGTAAATGTGATACATAATTCATGTTTACAATTTAGCTAAGTCTGCAATTGATCTCTGGTATATGAAATGTTTTAAGTAAAACCTTTGCCGAAATTGCAAGAAATTAGATCAGCTGATATGAAATCAAGTTATCAAATAGCTGGGAAATGACAATTGTTTTTCTCTTTTATTTCTGAAGTGGAGAATCAATAGCTATACTGCACTGATACTGCAATGTTTGGTAAACTCTATCTTGTATTAAAATTATGTTATCCACACACCCAGCTGCAAGCAATATCGTTCCGTACTGACAGCACAAATCACAAAACCAATTTCCCTGAACAAAGAAAGGGCAAATAATTTTTACAACATCAAAGCAACTTCAAAACAGTGATCCTTGCAGAATGATTAAATTATAGTTGCACCTACAATGAATTCTTTATTGCTCATATTCTGTAATTGTAAGTATTGACGAAACCTTTAAGTTGAAAACGAACTAATTTTTCCAGAACGTACTACATGACCACGTATTCAATTAAGTGTGTAATTCAACTAAGAAATGCAGTGAGAAAACTTCCTGTCTTGACAGATCATCAGAAAAACTTATAAATGTTATTTTAAACGGATTACTATATAAACTATTTCAAATTTTTTATGAACCATGCTGTCAGACAGGTTAACATAAGTTTAGACAATTTCCAATATAGTAAACGCTCACAAATCTCTGTTTGATTATTCCTTAATTGATTTAACTACCTTCCACTGATATTGAAGCAACTGTTTTCCCCCCTTCGCCAGCTTTCACGTTAAATAAACCTGTACCTTCAAAATCATCAGTCATCTTCTTCAGAACAAATGCGGTCATTGAATCTCGAATTCAGTTCTTATATACTTTTATTTTGAGAATTTCTTTAATGCAGTTACCATTCATATAAATCACATTTAATTCGGCTCCTTCAATGAATCATAATAACCTTCTGGGACTTATGATAACAGGAAAAGCTCTTCCCAGTCTTTTTTATCACAAGACAAGCACATAAAATTAACATATTCACAGAAATCGAGCTTTTAGGATCTTATGACGAGTGCAGCTTCCTCTATCGGCCAATTTTTCAATTACTTTTTCTTTTGCTAAATAAACACCCATTGTTTCACGGATATTCAAATAAAATATCAGGCTGTTTTGATCAGTGATTCCTTTTTTACTGCTTTTTAAAAATGGAATTTTGAGTTCCATTCTTAAAGAGTTTCGACCATTCCCTGTAACATTAGAACAGGTATTCTTCTGTTGAGAAATAGCTCCAGGAATACTTTAAATTATAGGTGCGATGTCAGGCATCAATACTTCACTGATGAACCTTTACTGTTAAGATAAATCACAATTCAATCTTTCGTGAAATGTACTAGACTCTAACTCCAGATATTGTCCACTGTGATTTTCAATAATGCACTCCGGAATATATCATTCATTGTCACATCTTTTAATACGAGTGAGACAATTATGGTAAAGCAACTTAAAATGGAACTTTTAGAAGAAACTATTTGTGCCTTTCTGTGCCAATATCTATGTTTATTAATCCATTTTAATCGTAGGGGTCAGTGTTTTTGTGAAAAGGTGATATTGCTTAAAAGAGTTCTTGTATGCAGCCTAAAAATACAGAAGATAACGACGAGTTGGTGAAAAAAACAGAAATACCATGAAAGCATTGGACCAACCTATTGTTGAATGGCTACAAGAAGAAGTTTGCATTGGTCAATGTCTAGTGGGAAACATTTTCATCATATCATGTCATCACAACCTTTTGGAATTCTCTCATAGAATTTCGAATTGCCTAGCTCTCGTTGTTCCATTGTTCTCAAAGTTGCATCTCAATATTACTGTTAAACTGCTCACGAGATACTATTGTACGATAGAAAACTGCATGAAGTCTGAAAAATCTTCTCTGTTCAATTTTCATAATATTGTTGAACTTTAGATGAATAGAAACAGTAATATCTCACCTAAAGCTTACCAATTTTATATAACCATAGATTATAAAGTCCAAATATGAACTAAATAGACACCTATAGATCAAAGGAAGTTTTAAGTTGCTCTATATTTTTTCAAGAGTCCATTAAGTGTCGAGGTAATAAATTCCCTACATAAAAAATAAAAATAAAATAATGGTAAAATATGTTCCTAATGAACAACTTTTCTAATTTTTTGTTCATATTCCCAGTCAAATTCTTACCTTTAAGTGGTTTTGGATCAATAACTGATATTATAATTAGGCTGTGCTAGCTAATCGCGAGTAATTAACCTTTTTATAGCTTCTGTTTGCATTTGTATCCCTATTAATTACAAAGTTTCTTTAACAGCCCTCCATTTTTACAGTAAATGCGATTTTTGTTGTTGTTGTTACCTTATGACACTTGGCGGAGCTTGGCGGAGACTGGTGAATGAAGTCAAAAAACAGTGACTTCTATTTTTGAACAGAGCACCCTCTAATGAGGGTGGAAGAACGATTTATCTCATAGATGGCAGCACCCTCTGGGTCTTCAAAATTAAAGATAGGAAACCAAAAAAGACCCAAGGCTTGATCCTACTACCCCCCAGAAGTATGAATTTGGAATGGGAATAGGGAGAACATTACGACCACGAGAAATTTTACGTGCTCCAGTCACCATTAGTGAACACGACAGTCTTGTCAGACGGAAATCACCCACAACCTTGTGATTGCGAGACTGACGCCATAACCAATAAGGCTACCGTGGCCCTAAATGTGATTTTAATAGTGCCAACTACTCTGCTAAAACCCACCGTGTTAGGAATACTTATTAATGAGCGGAGTGGATGAGATTGGCCACTAGTGCTGCGTATCATAAAAATTGTGAATGGGTCTATGATAAAAATTATTTTTTTAAACTCTAAGTAGGAGTAGGACTGGGAACTTTTTCCATTGACAGTTTTTAACATTCAGCTACAACCGTTTATTTACACGGTTTTAAAGGTTGTTCAGAATGCTTAACTCATATTTGTGCGCAGAGTGAAATTTTAACGATTTTGATAATAAATTAAAATTTGTTTCTTTATTAAAATGTTCAAATAAATCGCATCATTCCTTCATTGCATAAGTTCCTAAAAACCTGTAATCTAATTCTGTAAACTATTGCTATTTATTTATCACGGAAGGAAAAAAAATTATTTTATTCAAATGTAAGTTTTAAACGCAAACGTTCTTAATCCAAAAATTTGTCAAAAATTTTGCCACTTGTTCTTTATTCATCATTTTGAGAAAAAGGAACATTGGCTTCTCACACAAACAACTGTATTTTTTGGCAAATAAAAAAAAAAATATGTAACTTTTAAAATTTTGCCTACTTAATTAAAAACAGATAAAAAAAAAGTGCAAATTTCTGTGGTATAATCATTTCAAACTGACCCACTTAAAGTAGATTTAAGGCAGTAGTTTATATAAACAGGAGGCTTCCAGAAAGTTTACTTGCAAAACATGTTAATGTGATTTCCCATAAATGCAGTATAATTCGGCAATCATATGAGCTAAATATAGTTTTACTTCCATTTTTATCTATTATTGAATAACACATAAAGTTCATAAAATTAATTTACAAGTCCTAGGCTCGTGGTGAGGATAAAATATACATTTTCATAAAAACAAATGATGTGGAGAAAAAAACTATTTTTCTAAGCTGTTGTTTCATGTTTTGTATTTAGTTTTCAATGTAATCAAATAAATTTCATGCGAAAAAAATTGAAAATTTAATTAGCTGAAACACCGAATCGTTACTGTGAATGTGAAACAATATTATGTTCAATAACAGTGTTATTTTTTTAAAATCTTCTCAAAAATAAGAGCTGAAATTATTGTATCTAAGATCATATTTTCTAATAGATCTAAGCAACTGCATTTAGATAAAATACAGAACTAATAATAAAAATATTGAAGCACCGTTAAAATTTTTTTGTAATGATCTAGAAATTTAAAAATTATAATTATGTGATCAGTTTAAATAATTAATTCTTCTGACAATCTATGTTATTATGTCAACCACAATGTTTTCATACTGATTAATCAGTAAATACTTGTTATACGATACTTGTAATAGATACTTGTGTACTATAAGATACATGTAATAAAATACTTGTAATAAATACTTGTTATAAGATACTTATACGTAAATACTTGTTAGTACGCAAACATATAAAAATTATTTTTATACAGTTCAAAAGGATTGTATTAATTTTTAATATTTTTCTCTTCCTGGCTTCGAACTCAGATTCACTAGGTGAGAAAATAAAAATATTAAAATTAAATCGAGACAGTCTTGTTTGTGCTCATCTGTATTTATTAATATTTTCCCAAAACTATATTTCATAATTGTTCTGAGCTCGTAAATTCAATTTTGTGTCATTAATCTTAATCTACATAATCGATATTGTTTTCATCTGTAAGACTTATGATTGCATTCAATAACAAAGGCTTCATTGTTAAATCTATTTTACTTGAAAAGTTATAAAAAAAGAAGCCCGCTTTGTACTATTTCATTGAAAAATAAAAATATTGATTTTGATAGTTTTAAAGTCAATTTTATAACTCTGAGATGAAAAGATATTTTAAAGATTGTTTTTTACTAATTTTTATGTGGTTCATGTTGGATTCAAGTCTGCAAAAAGAAATTCTTATGTATGTAAATGTTTGTGTGTATGTATGCAATAATGCAAGTGAGTATTAAAATGAAATAATTTGAGCTTAGTATTTCTCCTCAAAATAAACGAAATGAAATAATCTTTTTAAATTGTTTTCGTATTAAATTTGAAATCAGATTTTTGTTTTTTCAACTGTTGTATTTACTTCAATGTGTCAGTTGTCAGTTTTTAAACTTTAATTTAATGATATGTTTCTGTTTTAATTATTTCTTCCTCTTCGAGTGAAAGATTCAAAAGAATTAAGAGATTCATTAAAGTTAAAAATCTATGAATGTTTTCGCGAAGTTTACATATTCTCTACTCTCGTTATAGGAAATTATTGTTTTTGCTTTTAAATTTAATTATGATCATGTTTATTGGTGTTTATGCATTGTGTATGTTGAAAACTGAATCAATTGGTTTTTCAATAATCTCGTTTTTTGGCATATGGCATAATTATCCATTGCAGAAAGCAAGAAATGTCGATTTCTTACTTTGTGCAACACTTTAGAATTCGGGAAATTCTTGCTTTATTTTTCCAAATTTCCAAGATAATTTTGGAAATGACATCTTAATACAAAGCAGTAACTGAAATCGAAAACTATGTTTCAACTAGATGAACAAAAGCTGATGTAATATTGTGGAGGTGTGAATATTTTCACATCAGAATTTCAAAGTCAATTTCAAAGAATAATTGCAACTTACATTTTCTTTCAAATTGCAGCATCATCGTGTGAAACAAAGATAATTACAGTGAAAGAAAAATGAGAAGGAAGTCTGTCTGTAAAAGGCGTTTAACTGTCACTCCATTTTCTTGTTTCACTTTGCAAATAAAAGATGTAAAAAATAAACTTGCTTTTAAACTTTAAAAAATATTAAATCTTTTAAACAATGGACTTTTGTTGCACAATAGTTTTATTCTGAATTACTTTTATTAAGTGAAATAATAGGAACGCTAACTCACGACATTAATTGTAAGTTGTATTATTCCTTCGTCTCTTTATTTATTGGGAACTGTTTTCAAAGCTGAAAAGGGTTTTACATGAAATCGCTCTGTAATGGTCACGATTCCACAAAAACCATTCTACATATTTTATTTGAATACTTAAAAATGTATTTCTCTATTAACTTGATGGTTTTATAACAATGAAATGCTTGTAATGGGGAAAATATTTTAAAGTTAGATAATTAACATGCATTGAATACAATGCATAATTTCTGCATAAGCGATGGGGCAGGTGCCTAGGCCCCCATTACTCAGGAAATACCCGAAAGCAAGTTATTTATGTTCTGCTTGTATTTTCTAAATGAAGATATAAAGATTCCCGAAAACACATCATGTTCTTATTATGATATTTGTGGTAATAATTCATATGATTCATATTCAAATGTTTTTTAAGTTATAATCATCAGGAAATTATGGTTACAATACAATATAGTTGTCAAGTTTTTATTTATGTTACAAACATTATTTTTCAAACTAAAAACGTCAAAAGGACTCGATATTTATTTGTCTTTGTGCTTCATATAGTCTAGTCTTTTGTGTATACAACTACTTATCAAAAAGAGTAATTAGATTACCTTTTGCTCCGAGCTCAATAACGACTGTCGAAGGTACAAAAAAACGGATAGAATACTTTCTTGGTGTCAAAGTCGAATTTGTGAGCATTTGGGGAAAAAAATGCAGTAAAATTTTTTTGTTGGAATCTTACAAAAATATTATGTTAAATAATTAAGTAATTCCCAATAACAGAAAATTTTTAGAAAGTGACGAGGAAGTGTATACATGCAAAACTAGAGAAAAGACAGTTGAATCCTATTTGGGCCCACCCATTTGGGCCAAGAATGAAATGCGGAGCCAAATTAACAGATTACGAAGCCAAACTGAATTTTTAATTTAGCATGTTTAAAGTGACTTTTCATTGGTCTTTAATATGACGGTTTTTGAATTGCACTTTTATTGGTTGCCATAAAATGGCAACCATTACTACGTAACACTTTTAAAAACAATCCGCTTTTATACATCATTAGGTTTATTAAGAAATAAATATTCGAAATCGCTATTTTTAAATCCCGTAATCACGTGATATCACGTCATTTCAGTCATTTTTTTCAGCTATCGCCAAGCGGTGAGCTAAAATAAGATTTTACCGAAAACAATAAGAAATACTGGCTCCGGAAAAATTACTCATTCAAACATGTCATAAATTTACATCAATTGTAAGTTTTAAGTTTTTTAAATTGTGATTTCCAAACTATGAAATTGGTTTTAAAAAAAAAAAGAAATTTCTGCGAAAGATTTGGACAAAGTTGTATGCCCACAATAGTGCAAAATTAGGATCATTATTTAACAATAATTTTTCGAAAAAAAGGCATTATAAGCAATACGTCATACAACAACACCTTTGCAAAAGTATATTAGTACCATAATTTTGTTTAGAACTGTTTGAAACGGATTCCAGCATGTAGGTTTGTAAGCCAGCAGAATTTTATAACTTATGATTTATTAAGAGGGGATGGCCGGGGTGCTTGTGCAGAAAATAATCACAAGAGCATTTCAGTTTTACACGAGATGAATGGGGTAACATACTCTATTAAGACGAATCTTACTTCAGTATACCATCTAACAATAAACGGACTCTTATCAAAAAAGAACTTGTGGAGATTTCCTACTTCTTTTTCGAAATAGTAATTGGTTTGGAGAAGCAAATTCCATAGATTTTTAGAGGAATAGTTACAAATAAAAATATTAGAATGCTAATTTTAATTTGTTTGATTAAGTATCACAATGCAAAACATATACTTTGGAATCAAGTATGGCTTGAGAAAGCGATAGACATTTTTATGAGACTGCATCTCTAACATTTACGATTTGCATTCATTGTTGGCTTAAGAAGCCCAAACATATGATTTAATGACTGTTCTTTTTTTTAATTAATCGTTAATTTCGAGACTGATGTTTCCAATATTAGAATTCAAAAGATCATGTAAGAAACTTAAATAATCAGTAACTATTTATGATGAGACTGGTATCCCCAAAACATATTAATTATATAAAATATGGTTTAAAAAGAAGCCTGAGTAGAATATCATATTAATATAAACTTGTCCTTTCTGTACACCTACAGCAATCATTTGGTTGGTTGGATTTGGTGGCGCAAGGTCCAAAAAGGGCAACCTGCGCCAAACAATCATTTCCCGAGTTCTAATGCTTTTATAACACGATACTTCTTTTTTCTTAAATAGCGGGAAAAGGTAAAAAAAAAAAAAAAAGGAGTAGTCGAATAGAGTTTCAAGACATTTTTGATGAAGTTCTTTATTCAGCAGCAAATGGAGATGAATTCATTTCAATGGATGATAACACCAGGAAACATTGAGTTTCGTTTGAGGACAATTTCACTGTTATCTGAATTCTTCGAAATGATTGGTCAACATATTTTAATAATTTGCTAACCTATTCCTTAGAAGAAGAGTTGCTCTTGTAGGTTATCACTTCCAGATATTATTTTGTAATTAGAAAGATTTCTTTAAGAATAGAAGAAAATTGGTTCTAAAACTTAAAGGTGTGCGATATTGCTTTCAGACTGATAAAAACATCCCTGTATTAAAACCCCTTTTTACCCAAAAAATTTCCTTATTTTTGCATAATATTCATTCTTTGTTCACTGACAAACACCATCAATAAAATTTAATATTATATTATGATTGCTGCTTTTTGCTATTTTTATATTTTATGAAAAGCAAAAAATTTTCCCATTAATAGTTTATAACCAAATTCATACATTATTTAATAATTTTGAGCAATATAGTATAAAATATTCATTAATGAAAGCTTTTTAAAAGATTATTAAATTCATAAGACGTACAGCAAAAAAAGTAAAATGTAATTTAATGACTGAACTATTAAAATGCAGATTCAATTTTAGTTTAAGTCATTTTAGCTCTAAAATCGATAAATTATTTACGTAGTGAAGATTTATCTATTTTTCTCCCTGAGTAACCATTTCTAAATTATAATAAATTGACTTTCAATTGGTTGACTTGTTAAATAGCATTAGGGTAATTGAGCGCCCTGGTTATTCTAGTGATCCCTAATTGCAGTATTCAAATGATCATTCAGGTGAAGGCTGTAAAGAGAAAAAACACGGTTATAGTTACTGAATAGTTAAGGAATAGCACTGTCTAGGAATCACAAAAAATAAAATTTCAAATGAAAAACTGTTGACCTCCGAACGAAAAAAAGGGTTTTATCAATAAATACAAATTTTATTCATGAATTTTTTAATAGAATATTCCGGAAATAAGAACGAGAAAGAAATTTGAAACAAATATATAGAAAATTGTTGATATATTTTATATTTCTAAAGTGAATTTACTAGTTTAAAAAGATCAAATGTTATTTTCCCCATATCTTTGTTTATTAATACTTAATCGCGGTTACAAATGTTGGATCAATGTCCTGAGTTCTTTGTTTAATGTCTTAAAGCCATCATTTAAATATAGTTAAGAAGTGATGTTTCATTGGTAAACTGAATAGGAAAACAGATCTAATGGTCTTCAAATAATCTTGTGAAAATGAAATTGGTTTTCAAACAAGCCAGATGTTTTTAACAACAGGTTTATAGAATATTTAACTTCATCATAACATAAAAGATACGAGGAAATGTATCGCCAAGTGTAAACACATATTTACTTCATGATTTATAGTCACAATTTCTGATATTCAAAGTTAAACGACTCTTTTGGTTTGAAAACTATCCGACCATGGTCTGTATGTTAAAAGACTACTACAAATTACATTCCTCTATTATTTGTGACCAAAGCTACAAATGTTATTTTTAAGTAACCATCAATATTCGTCAATATTGCCACAATGGTATTTAATATCCTAAAAGTCAGTGAATATAAATGAGTATAAGCAGTATTTTTTAGTTTATAAACATATAATGACAACACGTTATTTTATAACGTTATTAATAACACGTTAAATAATAACACGTTATTTTAACATTATTTAATATAAGATTTTAATGTTTCTCAGGACGTATTTACTTGTTCTGTTATTGCGACCAGTATTTAATAACGTTGGAAATCCTGATACTTCGATGTTTTCTAATATATTTGTTTTATATAAGTTATCATTGCTAATTAATCCATGATCAATTTCTTGAATATTAATTTATAAATAAATTTAAGAGCAGTTTATATAGGTACACTTATTATCATACAGGGAATGGTAGAAATAGTTGGTCACCCCAGAAATTTGGGAAGTTTGAATTGTAAAATGTTAACTTTTTTTAATTGAAATAAATAATTCTTCAAGAAAAACATTGTTTTTAATGAACATTATATAGTAATAGGGGGGGGGACTCTTAGAAAAGCTCCAAGAAAAGATAATTAGGCCTTGAACTCTGATTAAAATATCTTTTTAATGAAGAAATTAAATATTTATCCAAACCTTAAAAAAGCACGTTTGTTAAGCATTAACAAATTACTTGTTAAATAAACTTTATATACAATTTTTAATTCACACAGAAACATTGAAATAATGTTCTTATTTGAACTTTTTGTTCAATTTTAAAGACTGAACAAGAATTTAAAATTTATTTCAAAATATGATTATATATAGAAGTATTTGTGTCATAAACAAGGAAATATTCTTACTAAATTTATTTTATTTTTAATTGAATAAAATTGCTTAATATATTGATCTACAGAGTTTTCCTACTGATAAAAAAATGATGTTAAGCGATAGGTAAATATTACCAGGTAGAGATAAAAGGTTATGTGTACGCTCGTTCATTCGTTCACTTTTGCATCCATTTTTGGATGTCTGTTTCAGATAACAAAAGCAGCTATGCTTAGCGAAACGACACGTGATTTCGTGTCACGATCATGAAGAGAGCAATTCTTGAATAGGTTATCTCCTCTTCTAACTTCCATATTGCACTAGAAAAGGCCGTTAGAATATATGAACGATCAGCGTGCAAATGCCATCTGAATAGAAAGATTTTCTGTGGTTTAAAAACCGAGCTAGCACCGCTAAAGTGAGATAAACTAGGTGAATAAATTTAGCTACATTACTTTTTACTATTTTTATATAAATTTATTGCTTACCTAAATAAACGATAAATGCATTGTTAAAATACATGTTTTTTTTTTTTTTTTTTGGATCATTTATTGGTCGAATAAGCAAGCGTTCAATAACAATAACGTTGAACTAATTTGGTCAACGTTATTGTTATTGAATTAAGAACTAATTTGGTCGCAAGATATCGATAATAATGATAAGTTATAAGGACTGCAGAACGCAAAACATAATGTAAGTTTAAAATATTTCCGTAAAATTTCATTTCTTAAAAAGAGTGGGAGTGAGTTATAATAATTGAGAACAATTATAATACAAACACAAAAGTTTGTCTTTTTATTGGTATAATAAAAGTATTTATAAACAGCACGTAAAAATAATAAAAGTATTTATTGTATTTACGTGCTGTTAAATACATTAATATTTTACTTATTTCTATTCGTATATCTTTTCTCAGTTTCTAAAAATAAAAAAAAGTTTTATTTATATATATATATATATATATATATAAATAAAACTTTTTTTTAAGATTGTATGAAAGAAAATATTTTTTGTGGTGCATATTGTTCTGAAACAAGAGTCCCTAAAAATAAAATGACTTGGTTTGTGGATTAAATTCAATAAATTAGTATCAAAATATAGCACATGTTAAACTCAAGCAATATTTTATTTCATGTATTTAATCGTAGGAATTTCAGATTTAAAGATCACATGGTGCTTAAGAATGTAAATGTGACATTTTTATTAAAAAGTGAAAAAAGAAAATTGTATGTCTTTTTATAAAACAGACAAATTTATATTTACTTTTAATTTCATATAGTTTATTTCAAATGCATCAAATACAAGTGAGTTTTATAAAATTATAAAATAATGTTCTGAAAATTATTATTTATGTCTCGTGATTTTTAAAGTGAAACACATCTCATATGCACATTAAATTGATCGCGACGACAAATACTAAACATCAAGTCAGCATTTGTACAAAAATTTATCACGTTTGATTTCTTCAACTACACTAGATATCATAAATTTAGGAAAAACCACAAAAATGACGATAACGCAAAACGTTATGCGTTGAATTTAATAAAACTTATACACATTATGCAACTAACTCATAGGAGGGTGCAAAACAGTATAAAAAAAATCACCGGACAACTATGGTGTTACAAAAATTAGCAAATGTATATAATGAGCCAATGAGAGATGTAAGTTTACTATAGGAACAGTCCGTTTAATATGGATATTATCCCCTTGAGACTCAATACAGCATATGCAGTGATGCATCAATTATGCGGTCTATTAATTGTGTAAGAAGTGCGAGATATTGCTCTTGCAAGGCAGTTGAAAACGTGGCAGGTTTATAGGATAAGAATTGAGAACAGCAACACGTCATTCTAGAGTGTCCCAAACATGCTCTATTGGGTTAAAGTCCAATGATAGTTCTGGCCACACCATGCGCACGATTATTTCCTGCTCAAGGTAAGATCCATGATGAGAGCCCTGTATGATCTGGCATTATCATCCTGTATCATGAAAATATCACCTATTGCCCCTGCATGAGAGCACACATAAGCGTCCAAGACTTCATTTCCATAAGTGGGAGCATTAACATTTCTAATGAAAAAGACATGGATGCCTGACACGTATGCATGTCTGTCACGGATGTTTGATGGATGAAAACGAGTTTCGGAACTACTTTGATATACCCCCCAAATCGGAAATTTGGCGACTTTTTTCTGGCTAAGCAAAATATCTGTTTTTGGCGCATTTTTCTCTCGCCGAGATAGATTCTCGCTAAATACAAATAATTAATAACAAAAAAAAGCTTTAAAAAAAACTCAAAAAATGATACAAAATACAAGAAAATACTAAATTTGACAACAGCAAAAACCTAACAGCTGAAAAAACCTAAATTGGTAACACCAAAATAAGAAACAACAACCCTAAAACATCCGTAGGGAGTGCCAGATTTGGCGCTTAATTTTTGAGACGGTATATCAAAGTTGTTCCCGAGTTTCACATTTTCTCCAAATGAAAATACATCTACTATCGCTTTCTAGGCTAAACCTGGATTCACTCCTAAAGAGAAAAGCCCTTCATTGATCTCGTGTCCAGCGAACATATTGACGTGTCTATTGCAAACGTTTCCGCTTTTGGCGAGATGTGAGCGGGACAAAATGATTGGTCGCCTAGCATAAGGACTAAGTTCATGAAATCTTCGACGCACAGTTGATTTGGATAGCAACCTTTCGAAGCTTGCAGTGAGGGAGTATCCGAGTTCAGCCGGAGTTACGGTTCTATTCCTCCGAGCACATATAATATCAGTCCTCAGCAATTGTAGTAACATGTGGCTGTTCTTGGCAAAACCGTCTGGATGCCGAATCCGTGGTTAGAAATTGTTGCCAAAGTCTATAAATCACAGACGGACTTACATTCAGCCATTTAACTACTTCTATCCGACTTTGTCATCTTTGAATAGCTTGTTATCGAAATTGCTTTTGATAAATGATGGGTGGAGGCCATTGTTGCAGTTTCGCTATCCCAGATATATAATTTCAGACAGACAGCGACAATTGCCGCCTTGCCCTAAGACATCCATTTTTATGCTCGTTACAAATGACGTATTCTGAAGCAGTGCCACTATTTTGCATTATGCCATACTTTCTTTTACTTACCAATAGATTCTGCGTATTTTTGGGAGAGTTATCGCTATTTTTGTGATATTTCCTTAATTTTTGGTAATTAGTGGATTTAAAAAATTTCCTGCTTGCAATATGGATTTTAAATTAGTTGCAACATACACTACTGGCCATTAACATTGCTACACCAGGTAGAAATGCAGATAACAAAATGATATATATTGGACAAATATATTATACTAGAAATAACAAGTGATTAAATTTTCAAAACATATGGCTGCATAGATCCTGAGAAATCAGTACCCAGAACAACCACTTCTGGCAGTAATAACAGCAGTTATACGCCTGGGCATTAAGTCAAACAGAGATTGGATTGCATACACAGGTACAGATGCCCATGCAGCTTCAACACGATGCCACAGTTCATCAACCGCAGTGACTGGCGTTTGGTGACGAGCCAGTCGCTCGGCAACCATTCACCAGACGTTTTCTATTGGTGAAAGTTCTGGAGAACGTGCTGGCCAGGGCAACAGCCGAACATGTTCCGTATCAAGGAAGGTCCGTACAACACCGGCAACATGCGGTCGAGTATTATCATGCTGAAACGTAGGGTTTCGCAGGGGTCGAATAAAGGGTAGAGCCACGGGTCGTAACACACCAAAAATATAACTTGCACTGTTCAAAGCACCGTCAATGCGAACAAGAGGTGACCGAGACGTGTATCCAATGGCACCCCATACCATCACACCAGGTGATGGGCCAGTATGACGATGATGAGTGCACGCTGCCAATGTGCGTTCACCACGATGTCGCTAAACACGGATGCGACCATCATGATGATGTACACAGAACCTTGATTCATCTGAAAAGATGACTTCTCGCCGTTCGTGCGTCCAGGCTCGTCGTTGATCAAACCATTGAAGGCGCTCTTGTCTATGACGCAGCGTCAAGGGAAGCCGCAGCCATGGTCTCCGAGCTGAGAGTCCATGCTGCTGCAAACGTCGTCGAACTGTTCGTGCAGACACTTGTTGTCTTTCAAACAACCCCGTTTCTTGACTCACGGCTCGTGACGTGGTGGCACGATCCATTACGGCCGTGCGGATAATATCCCTGTCTTCTCGGCTGTTAGTGATAGGTGGCCGTTGAGATCCCGCGTGGCGTTCCGTATTACCGTCCTGAACCCATGAATTCCATATTCTGCGAATAGTCATTGGATCTCGACCGACGCGAGCAGCAATACTGCGATAAGATAAACCGCAATCCCGGTACGCTACAATTCGACCTTTATCAAAGTCAGAAAGGTGCTGGTACGCATTTCTCCTTCTTACACGAGGCATCACAACAACTTTTCACCAGGCAACAACGTTCAAATGCAATTTGTGTATGAGGAACCGGCTGAACAATTTCCTCGTTTAAACACAATGTAGGTGTCGCTATTGGCGTCTGCTTTGTCTGAATGCGCTGAAAAGCTAATCATTTGCATATCACAGCACCTTCTTCCTTTCGTATAAATTTCACGTCTGTAGCATGTCGCCTTCTTGGTGTAGCAATTTTAATGGCTAGCAGTGTATTTTGAGACAATAAAATTCGCATTTTGCTGTTCTCCATTGGTATATTTATGTAAATATAATTTCATTAATTTATCACATTTAATAAAGTATTCAGAGGAGGTTTTTTTTATTTGAAATAAGTATAGATATTTGTAATGAAAGATTCGGAATTCACTTTAATCTTTAATCCCAGACCAAATTATTCTTAAGTTAATCTATGAAATTAGAATAATTTCTTTCATCGTAATTATAAGCCCTAATCGGGATTCACTTTTATTGTTGTCGCAATATTTAACAACGTACTTCCCAGCAATATTCATGTTTTTTTCTTTTCATACAGATATGAATATATATTTCGTAGTTGAATGTCTATTGTATTGAGCTTTGCTTATCACAAATGAACATTTAGAACTTGTGTTGTCTTAAGAATTAAGTAACTACATATCTTATAAGTTAACAGTAATTGATTTCTAGTTTTGCAACAAGATATTAATTTAGGCTTTGATTTTGAAAAGAACTTCCTACGGTAGTGATAGGCATTTTGTTTGTTTATGAAAGTATCTTGTTCTATAATTTCACTATTTATTTTTTAAATATTCATAAGAAACTCCCTAGTAATGAACTCCTTCTGTTCATAAACTGATATCAAAGTCTCTGTATCCTTAATATGTTTTGATTCCTGTTTAAAAACATAGTCTATAATACCATCAGTAAAATACAGTTCATCGTAAAGCAATATTATTTATTACTTCGATGACTGTAATCAAGAGTTTATCGAGACTATCTTGGTTTGATACTCCTATTTATTAAAAGCATTTTCGATCGTTTGATGCTGCATTTCTTAATCTTTTTTCTCTCGCTTGTAAATCTGTGGTTTAGGAGCAGATAATTTGAATGGGCATAATTTATCTAAAGTTGATGCCAACTCTATGGTTGTATTTACAATTAAAATCTTTTAGTTCTCAACAATTACCAAGCTTTTTAAAATTTTTAGCGTTTCTGTCTCAATTCGATATTCTTAATGTTTTCTATGAAGAAAAATATAATTTGAATTTTTTGTAGGTAAATTAGTATTTTATAAACAGAAATGAATTCAACTAAATTCGTGGACCAATGGTATCTCAGCTCACATACAACTGCTCTATTACTGCTATTTTATTTCTCACGGTACTTATTTTATAACAACAAAAATATTAAACTCCAGTTTAATGTGAAGTTGAGTGTTTTAATATAAAATATGAATTTCATTCCGATTTTAGTCATAAAAAGATTAAAGTTATTTCTTAAAAAATTTTTATTGAACTTTTTTAAACGTCATAGCTGAGTCACATAAGACGTAAGACACTTTATTGAACAAATTAAAGTGAAATGTATTGCAATTAACGACCGGATAGAAGTACTTAACTGAAATGACATGGTTTCAATATGATGTGTATCAGTCGTTCACCTTTTGTCAAAGCTTTCGAAATAGATTTTCGATTAAGCTCGGCAAACATACAGTGGATGCAGTTTTCCATGTTACTGTGAGTATTTCTTCAGAACTTTTGAGATTATTTTTCTTTTTTAGTGCTTTATCTTCTCCCAGAAACATTCAGTTAGAAGTACGAAGTTGATATTTTATCAAATTGTGAGCTTATCAATATCTAGCTTTTCTTGAATATTCTTGGTTTACCGTTTCGAAAAGTTTATGGTTATTTTAATGATTAAATTACTGCTTTAGAAACGAAAAGCACCTAATTGCTCACCCTACAAGAGACATAGAGATTAATTATTCAATAATACCTAATAGCCTTTAGCCTGATTTGTCCCACGTGACATTCTGTAAAAGATGCGTAACAGAATCGACAAATAACTCCACTAGTGCAAGTTTCGTTAATTGTAGAGTTCCCGTTCCAAAATGCTTATGGCTATTTTAATGGATAAATTACTGTTTTAGTTACGAAAAGCACCTAATTGTTCACCATACAATATAGATAGAAATTAATTATTCAATAATACTCAATAGTCTTCAGCGTGATTTGTCCTACGTGACCTTCTGTAAAGGATGCGTAACAGAATCGCCACGTGACACCACTAGTACAAATTTCGTAAATTGTAGAGTTCATTACAGCAATGTATCCATCAATGACATAACCATTCACGTGATTGGTAAATACTGTGGATTTCATTAATCCAAAAAGAATCGATAAGGCAGCTATAATCCAATCAAAAGTAAACTAATTGGCTTTCAACTTAAGATACATTAAATAAAAGAGACTCAATAAAAGCAAGAATTCTTAAAATAAAAATGCTAAAATCTTTAACTGTTACGTGCTAGGATCATGAAAATGAGAGAAAAAAAGCCTAAACAAAGTTTTATCAAGAATGGATCTAACATTTACTATCTGAAACAATAATATGGGTAATTTCCTATTTCTTTACCCATATGAAATATCAAATGGTAAAAATCTGCTGAAATGACAATGCCTAAAATATAGCAGCAGTCGGTCAATGATAATTGCTTTTATAGCATATAATGTTACTTGAAACAACTCTCACCAATAAAAAAAACTCTGGCATATGAATGTCTATCATTCTAGCCTTCAGCGGAATAAATTATAGGATCTATTCCCAATTCGGATGTTGATCTTTCAATATTTTGAAATACATTTCACATTGAAGGTTCCAATCAAATTAGCTGTCGTGGGCAAAAACGCGATCTTTAAACGGGTAACAAATCAAACACTGACCTACATAAAGCTTATGACGTAGAACAATAATTTCAGCATGAAACAATTTAGCGCATGGGATGTTGAACTTGATCTTTAGATTTTAATCTCATTGAATACTTTTTTGAATATTTTAGAGCGATGCATCTTTTCCAAGCAGCATTGTGTGCTTCCTTTTTGCATTGCGGCTCGGTTATCGTATATTTCTTATATCAAAAGACAAAAAGAAAAGATCCATTGCTATCTATTTCTGTGTTAACCTGTACATTTCTGTAGTTTACATCCTCTGAAGTTACAAACTAAATACAGTTTTATTTTTAAACTAACTGCAAATATGAAATATTCCTTTAATGCATAATAAAATTTACGTGATCATAAGAATCAATAGTTTCATATAATCTTTTATTGCTCTAAAATCTGTAGCGAAAACATTGGAATCAAGGAATAATTTTTATCCTGAAATTAATTAGTAGAATTTAAACTCATGACGATATCAAAGAATAATATAATTATTGTCAATTCATTGATGACATTTTATAAAATAAAATCTCGTTTGTCAATTTAAAGTATTAAACCTGCCTGTTCTTTGCAATTCTAATCGATTTTGGGTCTTGTAAATCCTTCACTATTTATTGATCGTCTGCATTATTTTCTGTTGCCAATTTATATGAGAAATAAGCAAACAAAGATTTAATTGCACGAATGAGACTGTTTCAAAACGGTGAAACAAGAGAGACGAGGCGAAATAAACCAAACTAAAACGCAAGGAATATATCATATTAATTGATTTTTAGAATCTTGAAAATTCACTCATATTAAAAAGCAGAACATTTTTCGTTTGCATTGTGAAAAATATAGCCTCACATATTTCAAGGAAATGGAAATTTCATCACATGGTTTATCAGTGACGGTAATTCGAGTAACTCTTTGAAAATGCGGGCTTTCTGTGCAAGAAATGCGTGTTATCTTTTCATATTTAGATATCTGCATAAAAGCATAACCCTATTGATGACTACAGTTATTCTACGAACGAGAATATCATAATTCATAAAAATCTCAATGCATTATTTAATTTTATGTACATTAACACATAATTTATAAAAATACTATAATAAATGTCACATACTAAATAAATGTATTACAATTAATCTCATGGTTTACAAAAATAATCAATGTATTAGCTAACTTCATATAAGCAAACTTCTCTTGGTCCATGAATTAAATTTTATTATTATAAAGAAAATTTGAAATCCAAATAACATATCATATAAATTCAAGTAAATGTTTTTAAAAAATTCATGAAATAATGAACTGAAGTATATTTTATACATATAGAAATTTTGGAATCGCAATTTGGTTTTTATTTTGACTAAAGATAATAATGAATTTTTGATTTTGGTATTCAAATTTCTTAGAAATACAAGAAAACACTTATTTCTTAAAAAAATTATCACTAGTTTCTAACTCATATTTGATTAGAAATAATTATGAGATAAAGGATAATGTTATATTTCTAAGGAATAATACTCCAGCGTTATTATAACAATGTGAGAAATATTAATATTTATGCACTTTTCAGGTTTACTTTTTAATATGATGTCATATAACTCTACTTATTAGTCAAAACTTAAATAATTTTCCTGGGGTCAGAAAAAAATCCTAACTCTTTATCATAAGAATAAATCATATTCTAGTTCGATTATTTGTTGATTTTCTTAAAATCATTTCAAAAGTTTACGGGCATCTAGTATAAGACGAAGTTATCGCTTAGAAAAAAATTGTAGCACATTAAACTTTTGATTTTTATTACTCAGGTCTCAATCGTGTATATATGAAAACTGACATAAAAATAGAATTAACTTTCAAAATTTTATTTTATCAGTAAATATAATATAGAATTTCATTCCCTATCAAATCTGTATCAATACAGAAATCAGTCAAGTTATTTTAAGTACCTTATAAACATCGTATCTTTTTAGCCTCAAGTCACTCAGCAGCAATCATGCGATTTCTAATAAAGTCTACTTCGCGCATTTGTTTCTGTTGCCAACTGAGTTTTGCGTTGACTAAACTATGCTGTAATAATTACATCAGAATTCAGTCATAAATTTCCACATTTTTCAAAGGAAGAGCGAAAAAGCTAATCCCATTCCATTATTTCTTCCACCCCAACAAATCATTTCAACTGATGCTCGTCTGATAATAAACAATCGATGATAAGGAAAAAGAGAGAAATTAGCTCTTTTGATAACAACGAGCAGCTCTTCTGCCTATTTCTGAACTAAATGGATGATGTAAAAACTATTCTTTACCGACAAATTTCTCAAGAAGCTTGTAAATTTATGGCCAATTATGAATGATGTCGTCGTCATAGATACGCACATATCACTTATTAAAAAACGAAAAAAAAGTAGGGGAATTATGGGTATTGCACGACAATGAAAGTTTATTAACCACGTGCTGAGATAATGGAGCTGGTTGGAATTTTCCTTTTAGTTTCCAGTTTTGAATAATTTATTGCAAACACACAGATAATTTTCCTTTATTTAACTATCAGTTACTTTGCTAACAATGCGTCAACATGTTGTAATCTCGAAGGGAAGTATTGTGATCATAAATAGTTTATAAAGATGTAACTGTGTTTGAATTGAAAGATAATAAATGATAATTATTTTAATTTTATATCTAAAATAATTTATGTAGGAAATTGTAAAAGCAAAATAAGAAAACAAAATTATTTTAGTTGGAAAATCGATTTTCATTTGCATTCGTTATGCTGCCATTTTTTAAAACATTTATTCTTAGTTACCAGAATTCAAAATATGATTATTTGTTGATTAATATAGATTGTATATTTGAGTTTTTAGTTTTATATATTCTACCTTTTCACTATTCATCCCATTCGGAATGCTATAAAAATAGCAAGAGATCAAGCAGCCATCAAAATAAAATTCTTTTAGTTATTTTAAATTTATTTCCTTTTATTAAATTCGAACTATTAACTTAACTATAGAATCAATATATAATAATAATTATCGTTAGTTTCATAAATACGAGTATGAATAACTAGCCTGATTGAACACTTAGTTTTCGTCGAATTTAAAGAAAAATTAATATTTCGGACTGTTAGGCTGATAATATAAGGAAAAAAAAAATTCTTACCATTTTTCATGACACAAAATAACATGGCCTACCGAAAATGTAGCCTATTTTTAGTCCTCGAAATAATCATCATCGACATCCACACCTTCTATCAACATGTCTCCAGTTGTGTAATCCCCTTGATGAAAACTCGAAAGTTTTGGAAAAGAAATTCGTGAGTGTTTGAAGCAAGTCTGCTTCATTGGGAAGGATTTTCCTCAAAGATGATTATTTAGGAAATAGAAGAGGTGGTAATCTCATGGTGCAGGGTCTGAAAAGTAAGGAGGATGGCACAGAGTCTACCAACCAAGTCGATGGATGATACTCCAGGCCCCCCTCGCGACATGCAGCCTCACGTAGTCGGTCAAGAACAGTGCACTCCTGTGATTAACCAGTACTGGATCCTTCAGTTACAATTGTTGTCCTACTGCTGTGAGTACAGGCCCGCAGTGACTGTTTGGCCCATTGGTAGCAGCTTTATGACTAGTTCACCAGACATACAGCATAATCTTCAGAGTGTACATAGGTGGTCTTGTGCTGTGTGGGACAGCATTCTGGGTGGTAGTTTTATGGTATCATTCAAAGCACTATCCTCAAACGCTTGATATATTCGGTGACTTGATGTAGCAGGTGATAAGCCCACTTTAATATCATAAAGCAAACAACATCGAACATGAGCTCCTTCGACACATCCATTTCTATTCACTTCTGTACGAGTTACAATTGATGAATGGGCGCAGTGGATTCGCTTTTATATCTACTGATATTCCTACTCTCGACTGACCGGTGTCTCAACCACGCCATATAATACACTACTGGCCATTAAAATTGCTACACCAGGAAGAAATGCAGATAACAAAATGATATTTTTTGGACAAATATATTATACTAGAAATAACAAGTGATTAAATTTTCAAAAAATTTGGCTGGATAGATCCTGAGAAATCAGTACCCAGAACAACCACCTCTAGTAGTAATAACAGCAGTAATACGCCTGGGCATTGAGTCAAACAGAGATTGGATTGCATGTACAGGAACAGATGCCCATGCAACTTCAACACGATGCCGCAGTTCATCAACCGTAGTGACTGGCGTTTGGTGACGAGCCAGTCGTTCGGCAACCATTGACCAGACGTTTTCTATTGGTGAAAGATCTGAAGAACGTGCTGGCCAGGGCAACAGACGAACATGTTCCGTATCAAGAAAGGTCCGTACAATACCGGCAACATGTGGTCGGGCATTATCCTGCTGAAACATAGGGTTTCGCAGGGCTCGAATAAAAGGTAGAGCCACGGGTCGTAACACACCAGAAATGTAACGTGCACTGTTCAGAGCACTGTCAATGCGAACAAGAGGTGACCGAGACGTGTATCCAATGGCACCCCATACCATCACGCCAGGTGATGGGCAGTGTATGACGATGACGAATGCACGCTGCCAGTGTGCGTTCACCACGATGCCGCCAAACACGGATGCGACCATCATGATGCCGTACACAGAACCTGGATTCATCTGAAAAGATGACGTCTCGCCATGATGACGTCTTGCGCCCAGGTTCGTCGTTGATCACAACATTGAAGGCGCTCTTGTCTATGACAAAGCGTCAAGGGAAGCCGCAGCCATGGTCTCCGAGCTGAGAGTCCATGCTGCTGCAAACGTCGTCGAACTGTTCGTGCAGACACTTGTTGTCTTCCAAACGACCCCGTTTCTTGACTCACGGATCGTGACGTGGTTGCACGATCCATTACGGCCATGCGGATAATATGCCTGTCTTCTCGGCTGCTAGTGATAGGTGGCCTTTGAGATCCCGCATGGCGTTCCGTATTACCGTCCTGAACCCATCGATTTCATATTCTGCTAACAGTCATTGGATCTCGACCGACGCGAGCAGCAATACTGCGATAAGATAAACTGCAATACCGGTACGTTACAATTCGACCTTTATCAAAGTCAGAAACGTGCTAGTATGCATTTCTCCTTCTTACACGAGGCATCACAACAACTTTTCACCAGGCAACAACGTTCAAATGCAATTTGCGTATGAGAAGCCGGCTGAACAATATCCTCATTTGAACACAATGTAGGTGTCGCTACTGGCGCCTGCTTTGTCTGAATGCGCTGAAAAGCTAATAATTTGCATATCACAGCACCTTTTTCTTTCGCATAAATTTCACGTCTGTAGCATGTCGCCTTCTTGGTGTAGCAATTTTAATGGCCAGTAGTGTAGTTTCCATGCTTATTCTCACTTCATTGAATGGTAACCAGAAAACGGACAGAACTTTCTTGTTCGCCTTGTAACTGCACTTTTACCAGTTTTCTTAAATCAAAGTTTACAATCGAATCCATTTAAAATTATAAATCTTAGTCTAGATTAAAATTATCTACAAGTTAGCCTACGTTTATATTACTTCATTATTTAATTCTAATTGAAATTATTACAGAAATTTTATAAGAATCATATTTGTTGTTATTTTAAATGAAGGAGGAAAGTTTTAATATTATATTGATATTTTGTTAAATTCGTCATGTATATTAATTAAAATATGAAAGTGTTTAACAAAAACTATTATGTCATTATCGTATACTTTAATTGTATAACAAACAGGGTGGAAATAGGAAATGAGTAGAAACTATATAAATTTATCAAGCTAGAAAAATGAAAAAATTTGGGTTTTGATAAACTTTCATTGGTAAGATTGATGCAAATTTGTACAATTAGCCGATTAGAACTGGAATTTAATTTTTTAAATGTTTTTAAATAATTATTTGAGAGTTTATTTTAATACATAGGTCCCCGAAAATTTCGTTGTTAACAGATAGACAAACTATCACATTTAAAGAAAACCTGACATTTCTTATTCACCAACCCAATAATTTAGGAATTAAACAGCAAGGAATAAAATAGAAAGGAATAATGCCTTCAAAAATAATTTATATTGTGAATTCAGACCCACACCAAGGTATTTCATAACTGAATTTCTTTTTATACTGGATGACTTATATATTATAAGACTTTATCATAATAAGAGACTACTTCACATACTGCCAAATCAACTTTAAAATTCGTTGATGACAAAATTAAACTCCTTCAATAGCTCTCAGAGTTTTTATAATCTCAGCTACACTAAAAATTTTATCCCAAAATAAAGCAGAATTATTTACCAAATCAATGTATTTTTGGGGTTTTGATCTTCTTAAAAAAGGAGCACCATATAAACGTTGAGCAAAAACTATTTATAAATTTTGGGAAGTTGAATGATAAGAAAGATAATTAAAGCAGCACGTTCTAAGTCCTTATTACTGTCAGGAAAATCTTGTTGTAGATAGTAAAATAATGAGTAACGTAATGAAACACTTGAGATATGGATCTGTTATAGAAAAATGTTAGATTACTTTTATCAAAACCGTCTGCCGATTGTCTAATCGATTGAAATTTTTTTCTGGTTATTTATTTACTTTCATCAAAAATATTTTCTAATAAGTTACATTTATTATTCATTTATGCTAATTTTTGATGTAGACATAAATTTCAAACTTAGCAATTGTGTCCATGATTTTAATTTATTATTTTATCATGGATATGAAAATTGCCCATTCAAATAAAATTTTTTCAGGTTATTTATTTATTTGCATCAAAATTGCTTTCAAAATCAAATTAATTTGTTGTTCATTTATACTAAATTTTTTTGTAGGAGATTAAATATTAAATTTAGTGAATGTGTCTATGATTTTTTTATTATTTACATAGAGGATTTAAATATTCAAGAAGTTAATGAGATCCAAATTATTTTAGGATTTAATTTTAAATTTAAACTTTTTTTAGAATTATATTTTTAAAAAATGTGAAGTCTTATCCCTGAATATTTTACTTATGGTTCAGTAATCAAACTCGATCTTTCCAAGAAATATTCAATTTTTTTTTACTTTTAGAATTTTCTTTCGATGAAAAAAATTATAAAATTTTAAAAAAAAGTTAATTTATTGAAAAAGAAGAAATCTAGAGTAATACTACCATAACTTTTTTTCATATCAATTTTCATTCAAATTAAGAAACTTCCCTTATCTAAATAAAATCTTTTCTTAAAGATCAGAAGACAAGATTCATCAAAAATATATATGGGCGGAAATTTATTATTATTATAAATAACCTGTTAAAATTATTCATTTCAAGGAATCCATATGTGTATGTCACTTTATTTATTTATAATTGGTCTGTGTGAATTAAACAAATAATCGTTTTCTCCAACATGCAATAATTCTGTCCACCCATCAAAAATAAGTCAATTTGTCAGTGGGTTTAGTTCTTCAGTGAGCAGTTGGAAAGAAAATTTTGGCCAATATCTTAGTGGGATGGGTTATTTTATATATTATTTAGATTTGTCTCTCTTGATACCGTTATTAAAAAATAAATACTTATTAATCATTAAGAAAAGATAAATTTATTTCATGTAGCATGTAAATTGCATCAAATATTAATATTTGATTGTTTGTGCAAGCAATAAATAAATCATAACATCCGTTTTATGGTTAGTTTAAATCGGTAAGGACTTTTCTTAAATGTTAAATGGTTTTTTCCCTCCCTTTATGTTTGCTCAAATAGTTTTTTTAAATAAAATATGTATCTCCTATTGAAACTAATCTTTGCTTTTGAAGTAATAAAACTCCTTTAATGAAGCTTTATTGCTTCACAAGCAGTGATTCAGTTTGTTAGATAAATAAGAAAAACTGGCATTCTTTTAATTAACAAAGAAATTTTTTTAATCATGATCTATTTTCATTTTATTAAATACAAGAAAAATACAATACAAGAAGAAAAATCAACTGTTTAGTAAATTTTCTGTTGCATAAAAGCAGCAAAAAATTTACTTAACACTTAATTTTAGAAAAATGTTAGGAATAATTTTGCTCTTTTAGAAAGAGATTTCGTTGAGAAATGATGCACACTTGAAAGAAATTTTATCTTTTCATTTTCAATACACTCTTTGGTATTGCAATTGTTTGGTACAAAAAGATGAATGGATAAAACTGAAAAGTAACGGGTTCCCTACATCATTCTGCCGATAAGTATCTTGCTGAAAGAAAATCTATATACATCATATGATGTGATGTATTAGTTAATGAGACATTCTTCTTCAAAATTCCATTTTAGGATAATGAGGAATTTTGAAGGAAAAAAAGTCCCAACATATATGTAGAACTCGTTTCGTTAAGCGCAGTTCAAGATTTCATATTGCTTGGATGTACTGGTTTCAGACAGCAAAAAGCAATGAAGCACTTGCAGTTTTTTGCTGATTTAGGGATTTCTGAATTGCAAAAAGCATATGCAGATAATTATTTTATAATTAGTAAATCCTTAAAAAATGTAAAATATTCAAAGCATCGTTAGTTAAGCTTAAAAAATACTCTCAGAATTCAACTTTCATGTTCCTTGTGACACCTTCCTCCTTAACTCCAATAAAAATGATCATGCACCTCCACTGACATCATGAATTTCATTAAGTCTGGATTTACAGGAAAAAACTGTATATCGATGCATAAAAATTTGCTTATGTGGTTACATTAAAAGTGTCTTATCTCAATAAAGAAGAAGAAAGATGGTACTGCTCACACAGCTGTTTCAATTAGAAACCTGACAGACGCTATAAAACCTATGTGGAACCATCGGGCAGATGAATCGAAAGTGTGCTCAAAGGCCTGATACGGGGCATAACGGCAGATGGTAAAACCTGATTTATAACGTAATCCACTTTTCATAATACTTTATGCAGCTGCCTCAATATTCACACAATCGTCTTAATGTCATGCTCTCTAATGAAATGACATTTCTGAAATGTCAGAGGATGGGAAATTAACATTTAACCTTTAACGGAAAATTAGTGTTTAAAATACATGTTTTAAGGATTTATTACGAATATTCATATATCTCTTAACTGCAAAATTTCAATTTGAAAAAAAAAATGTTATTATCGTTGCCATTTATTTCATTAAAACATTTAAACGTTGAAAATGAAATTTTGAATTTAAATTGTAAGAGAGTGAGAGAGAAATTAATTGCTTAATACTTTAATAACATTTCTATATAATTAAAATTCGCGACGCAGTTTTATCCACTTTTATTTCAAATGTAATATTTTATTATTCATATGGTATTTTTTTATTCATTATGTTAGATTAATAATCTAAATAATATTAGCTAAATAATTCAATATAATAGAGAAATATAAGAACTTAGAGATAAATTGTGCAAATTATGCATATTTCTATGTAAAGGTACTAACACCAAATGTTATTGTAAAAAACTAATCATCCGAAATAAAAGTTTTGAAATGTTGATAGGCTGAAATGTATGACTGAATGTTTGTTCCAAAGAATGAAGCATACTAAAGAAGTTCTTTTCCTAATGTCTACACCAGAAACGCACAGACCGTGTCCTGTGATTGATTTATTATTATTCAGTCTCTTTACATTAAACTTAACTTATTTTTTTGTAAAGTATTCAGGATGCAAAAAAATATGAACTTTTTTCTAGCTAACAAACGGACGATATGTATATTGAAACTAATTTTGATTTTACGGAAAAAATTATATTATTTTTAATTCAATAAGGACAGTAGTTATAGATTTTTTTTCTACTTGTAGAAGATGATTCAAAATTTCATTTTTAATTTTAATTATACGTACTTAAGATTACAGTAAAGTTGTTTACATTTAAGTGACAAGTACTTTTCTTGTCTTTATTCGTTGTTTCTCTGATATTGAAAAAAAAAAAAAAACATTTCAACTTCAGTCATTCAGTTTTCAGTATTCACAGTGTCATTTAATCATGATGCAATATTTATAAGACACTTAGATGTGTTTACAGGGTTAGATTTTTAGAAACGAACACAAAAAACTAATAAGACATTATAGAATTTAGTTTGGGAAATCTATTGAGACAAGCGGAATGTTCTCATGGGTAAGAGGCTTACAAATTTAATATCTGATATTTATAATCCTCTTATATCATAATTCTAAGTTAAATTAATCCTAATGTGCAAAAAATCCATTCCACTAATTATCATTCAGTTTTCACTTTAATTAGAATAATACTAATCTAATTTATTCAAATGTATGGTCTCAAAGGGATCTGTTTATTCAAGAGATCCATATTTGATTCGAGAATTCCTCACAGAGATGGTTAGTTAAACATCAAGTATATATCCATAATTGTTTGGTACGATAGTGGAATAGCAATGAAGAAGACTTGTATTTTTGGAGCAAGTTTAGCTAGATTGAACCAATTAGAGTAAATACAGAACATATTTCCAGACTTTCAATAATTTATCACTATTACAGTCTTGTACTATGGGATTCTATAGTATGAAAAACCGATATTAAAACATTTTCAGGAGGAAATATTTGATGGCAACATTATCGAATACGATAGAACAACATGCCGGATTTCTTCCTGTAGATATTTCATAAAGATAATCAAAAATATTTTCAGTCTGAACCAGCCAAATTGAAGGATATATCACCAATGTTATTGTCGATGAATCTGCAAAATTGTATCTTCCTTTTTTCATTTGTCCATATCTTAGTTCTATTTGGCGATCAAATACCAAAAAAATTCGTATGTTGCCTGTGGTTTAAACATATTAAATATTTTGCTTTTGCAAAATTTTGATGATTCACTCGCTTTAATATATTCGGGTATATATCAGGCATTATTCTTCTTTTTTAGAAAAGTCGAACAAATTCTAATACTATTAATAATTTAAACGAAATAAATTTCTTTTTATAATTTTTAGTAAAATTCTATTTAACAGAAAATTAAAGAATCCTAAGCTTTGAAATTAAATATTCAGGTCAATATTTTCATAGAATAGACAAGATTTCGGTATCGATTTTTTAAAATGATTACAGTATTTTATAAAATATCATGTGATAAAAGACCATAATAAATTCAGATAATGCAGTTTGTTTAAAATTTTCATTTAAAAGTATAAGGTATGAAAAATATCTACTAAATTGGAAGTATTTATATCAAATTAATAAGAAAATGGTTTTAGTTCTCATAAGGGGAAATTTAATCACTAGCAACAACTATAAAATGTGTGAATGTGTGTGCCTGAGAGAGAAAATAAATTAAAGAAAACTCTCTTAAGCCATTTATACCTGTAGAATTAAGAAATTAATATCGAATGTGTTTATGAATTTAATGCAATAACATATGTTAAATGATTGAAAATGTATGATTAACATCTACATCATTTATATTAACATAAATTTTAATTTATGCTTACAAGTGTCTGTATCTGCAATTAACTTGACTAATGCATCCATAAGTAGACATAAGATTGAAGGTATAGAAGCATATACTAACAGCTTGACACCTGCTTCTGTATGCATTTCGAAACGCTTGCAGACTGATTGCGAATTTTCACAGCTGGTGTTAAATAAGAAACCTTTCTGTATTCTGTCTCATATAAATCGCAGTCCTTTAATGGCTCCTCAATAATTTAATGACAATTTTTATCACCATTAATATTTTTATTAATTAATCAAATTACAGATTAGTATCTCTAAAGAACAAATATCAAGAATTCGTATGGTTAAAGACTCAATGGCTTCTTGATTTTATTTTGATGCTACATCGAAAAGGGAGAAAAAAATGAGATACTTAGAATTCTTTCGATAAAATTTTCCATGATAGTAACAAAGTTAGACAAAGCCTATTTTGTTCACTTCGTCTAGAAGATGCTAAATAAAATAAACAGTTGTCTTTCATAAAATTAATCACTACTTTTATCAATTCACAGTTTAATTTTTGAAGTGATAAAGAATAAAAAATATCGATTGTATGTAGTGGTTGTAATATTGTATATCTGACTTCTTTTATTTTTCTATTCCAGTTCAATTACTATCAAGTATTAAAAAATCAAAGTTTTAACTAAAATATATTATTATTTTCAAACAAAACTCTAACTATAAAGATTCTCGAATACTATGTTTAATCAAAAATTTAAATCTCATTTTAATTGAGAATAATTCAAGTGTAAGCCAGCATTAATTTATTAATTGTATCTTTAATTATGAACATATTCATATAGTCAACAAATATGTTTTACTTCATATTTTTAAATTTATGTTTTGTGTAAATTTTATACCATTTAATTTTCCGATGTTATTACTATTTTTATATTTACCTATGGTTACTATTTAATATGATGGTAATGTGTATAAAATACAATGACAAGTTTTATGCTGAAAAGAAATTTCTAAAAAGCATAAGATTTCAAAATGGGGTATTACAAATTTTCGTAGTATTTGATTTTCATGGCCATCTTTAACTAAACAACGCCCCACTTTTATAACCAAATCAGAATTCTTTATTTCCAGTTAGTGACTTCCATAAAGACTTATTTTTCTCATAGGATTTTTGCCACATAAGTTCTACAAGTAAAAAGAAAGTTCTACAAGATCTTAGATGGTAAAAAACTTTATCTCGAATATTCTTATTTTATGTATAATTTCTTGCGTTGTATCTCATATAGTTTCGCTTTTATGTAGTTCATGTAGTTGTCTCATATAGTTCATTTAGTGTCTACTTACACATATTTAATAGCGAATTATAAATCTTTTTTCTGTAAAAATGAAATATTTTCCTTACTCCCCAGTAAATCATAAATTGTCAAAATATTTTGTGCAATCTTTAAATTGAAAGTAAAAAGTACTACGTTTTCATACGGCTTGTCAAATTTGTCAAACAGGCGCCAAAAATATTTATAATTGGCCCTTTTTTGGCGTTACTTTTGACTCTTTTTCTTTTTTTAATACATTATTTGGTGGTGTATTGTGGAAAATATAATTTCATCGTACAATTTTCTATAAATGAAATGTTATTCACTACATCGTGAAAGTTTTGCAGTTAATATCTAAACTATCAAATGTTTTTAGATTTGAAAAGTAATCGAAGACAAAATTTAATATGTTTAAAATATATAATAAAAAGAAAGATATATATGCATTGTGAATGATTTGTTTCATAATCTTCTTTAGTTGTGTTTCCATAAATGCTTTTAGTAGAGAAAAGAATTATTTTTGTTAAGTGTAAATAAAAGTAAATGTGTATCGCTTAAAAGTTGTAAAGAGTATACATAAGCAAAATAAGTAAATGAGAATTGTTTTTGTAGTATAAGCAGGTGCTCAAAGAGACCTTTCTGAGAAATTACGCGCTTCTGAATTTAAAAACTTCTCTAAGACATAATAACTGAGGTGTTTTTTATGCATACATCTGCACAAACAATTATGTTTTATGTAAGTGTTTGTATTATCAAAGAGAGAACGTCCCTGTAAGCTAAATTTCTAAGAGCATACTTATAAGTAACAAACACAACAATTACCTAATATATTACACTCATGAAACATTGTAACTAATGTTATTCTTTCTCACTTAAAAAGAAAAATTCTAAGTCGTTCGCTTGTTACGAACAGTTTTCAACCACGTGACGCAAACATCAGGGAATTCTACTTAGTAATTATGGAAGAATTGGTATTACAAACATCGCTTGACACAGCGGTGCTTTTTTACTCTTTCTTCCCCGAGTATAAAAAAAAACAACTCAAAACAACACTGGGGTGTTATGTGTCAGAAACATTTGACGAGGAAATTACCCTCTTGTAGCCTTGGAACGAAACAAAATCATCTTTTGCTTCAGAAGTTTCCTCTTTTAAAAATTGCCAGCGGACGCCTACGGAATTCCTCAACTTTTGATTGCGACGACGACTCATTTGTTTTTACATTTTTATTTCCCTTCAGTGAGAAACAAACACTGCTATAAAAAAATGTGTGATCCTTTATTGCACTGTTTGTTATCCTTTATTTGTTATGCCACTGATTGAGCTATCGCCAGAACAATGGCGCCCATTCATACGTCTTCTGCTGCCATTAGACGAAAACGATTGTTAAAATTCCATTTTATCGTGCCTCCTCGGATTCTTGCGAGAATTATGTCACACTTAGTTCACGATAAAATAATTTTCGCTGTGTTTTCATTCATTGTGTCTGTCTGCTTAAGCGATTGTATAATTTACATTCGACATTTTGTTTTCTGCTTTTATTTCACTTCAATTCTGGATTCACTGAACCAGTTGACAAATGGTTTCTGCAGCCTTAAGGTAGAAAAATGTAATTCTTAAAGCAAGAAACGAAGAATTCCATTTTTTATGTTCTTAATGGTGTACAAATGTTTCCACGTACCTAAAAACCTTTTTTATTTTTTTTATTTTTAATACTAAGCCTTATATATTCGGGTACAAAATTTTATTGGTTTATCTCTTCGATTCACTTCACTAAATATTAATTGTACAATTTTTTTCTTCCTTTTCTTCTTTCTTTCTTTCTTATTTTTTTTTTTTTTTTTATTTTTTTATTTTTTTTTTTTGCTTCTACAGCGATTCTGGTGTCAAGAATTGTAAAAAGAACTTTAGATGAATTCGAAAGATGGTCGTGTAAA
>JAPDSC010082093.1:0-24820 GCA_026290005.1 Latrodectus geometricus | reverse complement strand
ATTTAATAAAATTTTTATCTAAATAACAATTTAAATGGCATTAATTTATTTAGAATAATTTAAGTTATCTCGCAGTGGAGGTATAAAAGTGTTATGGTAACATAGCACTATTTAAAATTGCAGTATTTTTTATTCAAAATGTAAGCTCAAAGCAAGTTTCGGTTTGAAATAAATCATCGAAAGTTTGAGATAAATCTGTTTTCCCTTACGATGTAAAATTTATTTTTATAATATTTCTTAAAAATAATTAAATATCAACACATTCAACTATTTTTTTATTTTGGAAATTTAACAAAATTTCTTACTTAATATTTATTTCCAATGGCACTTTCTTTTTTAAGAAATATAAATGTAAAATATTTCATCACTAATGATGCATATATAGTCTTTCTTGATTATTTATGAAGTAAATTATTATTAGAAAATTCAGTCCACTTCATTTAATTGTTTTTATTCTGAAATCTTGAAGCCTTAGGTATATAAGT
Source organism: Latrodectus geometricus (assembly GCA_026290005.1). NCBI lineage: Eukaryota > Metazoa > Arthropoda > Arachnida > Araneae > Theridiidae > Latrodectus > Latrodectus geometricus. Next base: position 24,335 of record JAPDSC010082093.1, on the reverse strand, counting down.
TGCATTTTTTTTTAACTATGTCTCAATGTATTATTTGGTAAAAAGTCATTAGCTTACAAAATAAAATTTTCATTAAATTACTTGAGTTCAACGAATGTGTTAATAAATTAAACAAATATTAAAAGTTTATCAATTTTGATTTGAGCAGCACATTTTTTTAATAAAAAATCAGGGAAACGTATATACAGTTAAATATAATTTTGAATAAAATTTTATTCTTTAAATTTCTATAATATATGAAAACTACACTTTTATATTTTTTCGATTTTAAAAATGGCCTCCTTTATTAGATTCTTATAGACTATAGACAATAAAAATCCCTTTTTATTCCATAAAATATTATTTTTTATGTCTTTCTTTATGATATATTTTTTCTATCACAAATTCTTACCATTTACATCTTAGAATAGAAAAATAGCTCACAAATTACCACAACACTCCAAACGACGTAAAGCATACCATCACAATAAGAGGCTAAAAATTCAAACTTTATTTATTTTTATTATTTTTATTTGAATGTTTAAAATCATATGCACGTATGCTTGTGATTTTTCAAAGCAATATCCTTGTGGGTATCAATATTCTCACAGAATATTTTGGAAAATCATAAACAGTATTATATACTAGTATAACTGTGTGATTTTTCTACAGCCGAGTACATAGTTGCATATATGATGAGAGAGTTTTAAAATAAATCTCTATGGTATATATGGAATAAATTTTAGGAGAAAAACCACAAATAATAATGCTTCTTTTGGTTTTTCTCTAACACGAGCCAAATTTAAGGTCGCGTAAAAACATTTTGTGAGCTGAATCACAAAAGAATTATATTTTACTTAATCATATTCGTACAAGTCGTGTTACTTAGCCTGACAAAACAGTAATAATGAATATAAACCAAGGATAGTTAAAAATGGCGTGATTCTAGGTTGTTCAGAATAAATATTTGGTTAAGTACCACCAATATGACAAGTTCCCGTAAAAATTTTAGACAATGTGCCCGACATTTAATCTAGCATCTTTGTGTCGTTAAACCTTCTCATTAAACTCACTAAACTGATAGGCAGATACCAGCTAATGAATACTGGCCTTGTCTAAGAGATGAACTTTGATTGGTGAAAAGAAAATATTCTGGTACATAATCTGTTATTCAAATTATATTTTACTAATATATATTATTTTTATAACATATTAATCTTTACAGCTTCTATAGGGGATTATAGATGCAAATATAATAAAAATGCTCTCATTTATCAAATTTATGCGAGCAAAAAAGCAAGGAAACTTACCATTAAGTAACCACTAAGTTGATTAGATGACCACCTAGTTATTCACCTATGCCGCTTAGAATCATAAAGCTCCTATAGGTAGACCAAAAGGCCTTGGGGAGAATTAGACAGCTTAAGCTAATTGGAACAATCTTGGCCAACAGTAAACTGTAACAGTAAGGAACTGTTACAGTTTGCTCTAACCCATAACGGGTTCTTCTGTTGGCCAGCAACAGAAGAACTTATCACTACTTAATACGTCCTTGCTACTGATGATTCCTTAACAGGAAATGGATACGACATTTTTGTTTTTTACAGCTACATCTACTGCATTCATTTACTTGATAATTTTCTGGCATTCAATCCTTACGATGCGTGATTACAATCCGCTAACTATGATCAACCCTTCTGGAAAAAATGTTGTGGATATTCCAAGAAGGCTTACAACAGCATAAAGCGCTGTTAGATTACCTTTTAAGAAAGATTATTTTTTAACGAAAGATTAATATTTTTGCTCTTGTTTCATTCCAGTTTTCGTCCGATTCATAAATGTATCATATAAATTAATGATAATAACAGGTAAATAATAACAGTAATAACAGGTATGAAAATAATAACAGGTTATTAATCATGTTTGGTTTTTACATGCATGATAACATACATATTGTGTTTATAATAAAGTCAACATATGTAAGTTATGGATGATAATATATATGTTGGCCTTATAAAATAGTTTTCCTCTTTCTCTATTTTTCATCATCAACAAAATTTGAATGAATCAACAAAGTCTGCTTGTCCATAATTACTTCTTTCCAAAAATATCTAAAATATGGTTAAGCAGCTGTAATTATCTTTTCTAATATTATAAAATTCTGAAATTACCGAACTGTTTACGCCTGAGTTAAATGAGAACATGATAAAACAGGTGTTATCTGTCTGTAAACCGTTGTGTTGCAATGTTAGCTCTTTGAAAAGAAAACAGTGCTATAAGTTCATTGATGTTTTAGTTTACTTATTTTATTAACATCTGCTATTCATTATTATTGCCGTAACATTTATTGTACAAAATACATTCATAACATTTACTGTCCTGCAGCTTGAATATAAAGAAATTTATCAAATTAAAAATTATAACAATCACATGATAATTATTATTTAATTATTTATATGGTAAATGTGAATTTACTTAATTAAATTGAATTGATAATTTTTACTCATAATTTTCAACTATTTTAATCTATTTTAAAATATTTAAAATTTTTATGATAAATTAAATATTTTTTTAAAATGTAAGTAGTCATAATAAATATTTTAAACTGCTACTTATTTTTAAAAGTTTCAACATGACAGATTAAACGAATTTATTGTAATTGAATTAAATTTTAAAAATATACTCTTTATTCAACAGCTGTAAAACTGAATATATTTTATTTATATTTTGATAAATTAGTGTTTAAGCTTTTTAATTTTTAAATTATTTTTATTATGTGTGCAAAATGCATAAAAATATTTATAAACAAATAATTGTTCAAATAATTAGGCATTAGAAACTGACATACAGAAATAAAATTTGTTATTTATAAAACCAGGAACATTTTTTTTAATTTGCATGTTTACTGAAATATATCACAATAAAATATATTATGCATTCAATACAACATTTATATTGTTTTATTAATAAAAATATGTTAATAGAATATTTATTTTTATTTACAAAATATAATTTGTACATTTAACATTGACAGATTAATTTGGAAAATTATTCATATTATTATACTATATGTATGGATATACATGCACGTATAAAATAAGCAACTTATATTTTTGCAATAAATGTTAAATATTATAAAAAACTAATAATTAAAATTAATTAATCAAAAAGAAATTTAATTTTAGTTTGCTAGTTCAGCAAAAAAATGCCCTTTTAAAAAGATTTTTTTAGAAAAAATTAAGCATGTTTTAAAAGTAAAATTTTCAAATATGCTCAATATAAAGTGTTAAAATTTAAAAACCATTGTAATTATTTTTTAAGTGGCTGGTGTTATTACTTTGTGAAATAAAGGAACAATTTTATAATTTTGTTTTTACCATAATGATTTTTATTTGTTTAATAAAGAATTAAACACGTCATAAAAATCAACTTTTACAACGTATTTAACAAGGATATAAAAAAGGAATAAACTACTTCAATTATTGTTCGTGTATGTGATAAGAGAAATATTTTTCTTTTTTAGAAAATAAATACAATTTCATAGTTTTATTTTTTACGAAAATGTTCCTTTTATTTAAAAAAAAAATTTCTTTTCCCATAATATTTAATATGGATGTGGCAAAGAATAAAATTGTCATTATTTTTTTCAACTTAGGAAAATTTTTTTTATTGATATCTATAAATGTATTTTGACTGAGATACATAAAAATGTATTTGGAGGCGCCGGGTATCGATCCCGGTACCTCTCGCATGCTAAGCGAGCGCTCTACCATCTGAGCGACGCCCCCTACACTTAAACGCAGTAAATTACCATTGATACTAAAACACAATTTAATAACATATGAATATTGTTTGATAAGTATGCTAAATGTTGAAAAATCAAAAAATGTTAAATAACGCAAAATTAAAAAAAAAATAATAAAAAATAAAATAAATAAAAAAAAAATTTAAAAAAAAATCCATTTTACATAAAATTCTTATGGTAAATATTAGAAATTAAATAAATAAAACAAATGATACGTGAATGTTCCATTCAATATCTTGTAACATAAATTCGTAATATTAACATATAAATTTTAATAATAATTTTATTATCTAAATAGATTGTTTTTTTTTAAAAATCATTAAATTATATTTTTACAAATTTTAAATATTGATTTAATCACTAATTAATTTATCTAAGCAACTCTAAAAACACTGTTACCGACAAATCATAAAAGATTATAAAAATAGTATTTATTAGAGAAGTTTTCGAGAGTAAAAAAGATACTATAAATTAGAATCAAATAGCACAAAACAAACTTCATAAATGTCAATTTTCTCTTAAATAGTGCATAAAATATTTCTTAAATTTATTTTCACTGTAGCGTTATTTATTGAGTGTATCTGTCTAGACTACATCCCTTGTTTCTCAACGATCGCAAATAATTTTAAACTTCATAAAATGCTAAAAATATATCCTATCATTATAAAGATACACATTATACTTACAAAATAAAACTGAAATGAAGTAAACAAAGTCTTGATAAATCTTATGATGTTGCAATAGGTATAAATTGTTAAAGATCATTTTTAGCAAACAAGGCGAATTCTATTATTTATACTTCACGCAAAATAGTAATGAATGAAGAATTGAATTTAAAGAGAATTTTATGAACATATAAATGACTGACAAATGACAACCGTGGGCCAATATATTCATCATTTAATAACAAAAACTAGGTTTTTTTTATTTTTTATTTACAACTATGAAATTATTTTGATACATAAAAATGAATGTATTTTCTCATATTTTAATAATGATTTTTTCTCAAATTTAATAACATCAATTTATCAGTTTATTTTCTCATATTTTAAAAATTATTTTGATACTAAAAAAAGCTAGTTTACTTTAAAAAAATACCTCCCCTTATACAATTAATAGCATTGAATTACTATGTTGTTTATAAAGCTGATTAAAGTTTACTCAATCTAAATAAGTGCTTCGGAAATTATTTATCAAGATTTTTAAAAAGAAGTATCTAAGAAAAAATATTTTTTATAATAATATAAACAATATTTTCGGGAAGACACGGACAATTTTTTTAAGGTTAACACATTTCGTTCTTTTAAATAATGCAATATCGGTATTTCACATTTTGATATATCTCTTTTCACAAGCTGATCAGAATGGTGAAATATAAAACCATGACCAAATTTCTGTAGAATAAAGGGTTAGAAGCTCGAATCCTGCCTTAGTTTAGAAATGAGAAATGGATGGAGTTTATCTTCTTTATACATACGTGTTTAATGTAGAATCGTGTTTAAAATGTTTTCATTTTCCTTTCCAAGAGAAACTTTGCACATTAATATTTTTTTAGATTTTTAACACTAAAAGAGTTCCCTTTCATTTGAAAGTATGCTTACTAATTTAATAATTCTGCTCAATAATCTGCTAATAAAATATTATTGAAAATAACGGGAATCAAATATAGAAGTTACATTTTGACAAACCCTAAGTTTCAACTTTTAAGTAAGTGATAAGACTAAATTTTAAAAAATAAGTAAAGGAATAACAATTTTTAAATACACAAAAAAGGAAAGTGAATACATTTTATATACTTTTTATAGAAATTATTTTTACATATCAATCTCTGATTAACAAAAGCATAATATTTTTTCATATTAAATGATTCACAATTTGATTGTATTTCAAAAAATAAAAGCCAGTGGAAATAATGAATTATTTAAATGAAAATAAAAAAATCAGTTTTGGGCATTTTTTAAAATTAAGATAATATAAAATAGTGAATTTTCTTTATCTTATACATACTTGCTTCTAAATTAATTTATTTAAATTCTTTTATTATTTGTCTCTTAATAAAATGCATTTACTTTGTCGGTACAAATTATTAAGTTTGCAAAGATATGCAAATATAAAGAGAGCATTCATTTATTTTAATTATAAACTGAATTGACTATTGGAAATGTATATAAAAATCGTATTAGTCACGGATTTAATATAAATTTCCATCTAAAAATAGAACATCACAGGCTATTTTTTTAAAGGAAGTAAAAATAAAACATTTTTATTAAGCAATATTTAACTAATTTTAATCATAAACTAAAAAATAATCAATATATATATATATATATATATATATATAGAGAGAGAGAGAGAGAGAGAGAGAGAGAGTTGGATCCTAGCAGAACCCATACCCTAGGCTCGAATAATTTTTGTCAGCGATAAATTTCGCCAGTCTCGGTAACCCTACTTTGATACACTAGATATGATAAACTTAACTATTTTTGGAATTCTTATTTCGCCATTTTGTTCTGCCTTGTCGAATTTTTTCAGTTTGTCACCAAAGGTGTGGGCTCTTCTAGGATTTTACCAGAATCTCTTAAAATATTATTCACTAGATAATTGGGACCAAGAGTAATGTTCAAGGAAAAGACAAAACAATTCGCAACTAAAAACTTCAAATAAAGCAAAATTAATGATAATGATTAATTTTTGATGTTTTAATCATTTCCTCATCTTGAAATATTAAAGCTTATAAGATGTTTTCGGCTGCTTAAGAGTTCATTTTACCGAAAACAATTCCCAGTTCGAGAAGAAATTACCAGTACTGATGTCATACATTTCATTGAATTGAAGAGACAACAACAGAAAAGTTATAAAAGGGTGAAAGAGCACATGCGTAACAGGTGAAAAGGCATCAACATTTTCAAGTGTCAAACATCCGCAACTACACGTGTTAACAGTTTTTCTCAGAAGCTCCTCATTGTCTGGAAGGATTCCGATAAAATATAAATTTAACAACATCCAAATGTTATGTCAAAATTAGCATTGATGGTTGTTTTGTTAAAATCTTGTATTTCCTTTGCTGCGAAAGACGTCAGTCAGTTAATTCTTATCGTCCGCTTTAATCTTAAGAATCATTTACTTAAATTGGAATCGCTCTTTATGATAAAAGATTATCATCTCTCTCCGTTAAATGCTTAAACAAAATGATTATTAGATTCAATTGAAATACATTTCTTTATGATATAGATTACCTATATTTTTTTTTTAATTTTAAGGATAATCTATAGATAATATATTATCCTTAACATTAAAAAAAATAGATCTTTAATGAAACAAAGAAATTTAGTCTTTTTATTGAAATTTCATTGCAGTGATTTTGACTGCATATAAACATCAATGAAATTTTACTTCAAAACTTCTGTTTTCCGAAACTACAAAATATTAATGGAATGGAGCTGGGGTGGAAAAATGTATTAATTAATTAGATTTAAACAAATTATTATTTCCGTGTTATATTTTAATATTAGAGGTTCAAATCAAAAATGTGTGATATCTTTATAATTCACATCAACCTTTGTTTCAATAAAATGATTTATTCTATAATAGCTTCTTGAACAGTAGGGAATTATGCGTACGTCATGATAAGTAACTATACTTTAAGACACTATCGAAATCGCTGTTTTAAGCTAAAATAGTTGATAATTCGATTTTATGTCGAACAGATTTTAATATCATCTTCCAGTATAGGTTCAATTCTCATTGTTTATGTTTAATTCATGAAAAAAAATTAAGCATGCAAAATTTTAAGTAATAAAATATTTTATGAAAATAAAATACAGATAAAGAATGTCATTAATAAACAAGAAATCTTCGCTATTATTCTAATATTTATCCCTTTCTCACATTACATTATTATCATTTTAAAAATTTTATTCTGTCCCATAAAAACCTGCGATTGAATATTAAATAAACGCAATGTGAAATTTTATTTATGAATATTATATCCCAACAAAGTGATAATTCAGCAAGAAAAAAATATTTTCAGACTGCTAAACAACTTTGCAAAATGCATTCTATAAATTTAATGTCTGCTTGCAATATGCGAAATAGAATTAGCTAATAAAATTAGAATAGATGGCATCAAATGATCAATTGTATGATTTAAAATGACGGAAATGACAAAATGACCCCGAAAATCCATATCGCTTACCAAGGCAGTGATCATATTTCTTTCACGTGTCATCTTGATCTATTCCATATTTTGGCTACCATCCAAAACATTTTTTGTTCTTCGCTGACATAAATTTGAATAAAAGATAGGAAGAAGAATTCGTTACCTTATTTTACCCGGACTATGAATTGCCACGGAATGTGAAGATTTTTGGTGGTATTTTTTTGTTGCAAATAAATTTGTTGAGAGATTTAAATATTAGCAAAACTTGCAGTGTGCATTTATTTTATGCGATGGAAAATTTTCTTTACAAATATTTAAAGAATATATCTTTCTTTTCGTCATTTATAATTTATTCAAATTAAATTCTCGCACAGTTTTCTTGAGAACAGGTTAATATTTCAATTTAATGTGTCGGCTATTTTTAAGGAAATACATCACTTTAATTTGAAGCTTCATTCGAATATAAAACTACAAATTTCTATGCACTACTTTCTTAAAATTTTTTGGGAAATCATTAAACTCCTTATATTTTTTTGCGGATGAAAAAGAGGATTTTATTAATAATTATGCATAAAATTATTTAAACTCAATATTTTCGTCAAGAATAAAAAATGAAGTACTATTTAGATGAAATTGTTACAATTATTGATGTTTTACATAAGGGGCCGTAAGAAATATTTATGAATTTTCAAATACAAAATATCTAATATAATATTATTTAAAATTAATGACAGTGTGTAATAATGGGAAGCATCTGAAATTTAAAACAAAATTCCCTTAAATAAATTCTAATGTGTGTGTGTGATTCATAGATTTATTTATTATTTATTATTATTATTATTATTATTTTCAAAACCCCAGAAAAAGATCATCAAAATGAGAGATTAGGTGAACTGAAACTTGAATCAAGACTTTATAATATTATTGTGATAATTTTTTAATTTATTAAAATAAATAACATCTTTGATAGTTGATTATATGAAAGATTTTATGCTTCTATTTTACGTTTTTTCTTTATTATGTTGTGCTAAATACTTTGTTCCTAGGCCTATAATTCTCAAAATATGATACATAAACATTGTTTAATATAAAAATAAGTAATAAATGCAACGTGGTAAAATTGTTAATCAATCAGCTTACAATCAATCAATCAGTTTACAGTAGGTGTTTGTTACACAATCAGTGTTCAAAGTCTTTTTCAGAGCAAGGATTAAACACAAATGTGTATATTTTAAATATTTTCTCAAATATGAAAGGCGTGCAATATTTAATTTCTCGACTATCAAGGTGTTAAGTTAAAATCGAAGGTTTCTCAAATTTATTAGAATTTTCGTAAGATATCCAATAATGTATTCAAATTTTTCCTTAATTTCTTAATTCTTACTCAAAGAGACACATTTAACTGAAACTGTAATTTGAAAAAACTCAATATTTGTTAAGTTCGAAATTTCAAATAGGAAACTCGATAATGCTTAAAATAGCTATTTCAGGTTCCCAATTTAATAAATTTTAGTTCTAAAGTAGCTTCTATTTCAAAATTTTACAGTAAATTATAGGACTGATAGATAATTTTATCTCAGATGGTGACTTGAGACATGGAACTAAATCTACCACGTGCTTCAAGTGATACACTGTAATTTATTCTACATAAAATTGAGATGCATGCAATCTTAGCAAACTCGTGACTTAGTCATGAATGAGTTGAGATTAGGAGAAACTGGGCTCGTCAAATAAAAGATTAGGAAATATTGTCGTTACCAGTCACAAAGCGTATTTTAAAATTGCCAAAGAACTTGGCTATCGCAGGCGAATGACGTATCTACAAACCACTAAAAGATTAAAGTACAGTTAAAAGATACATACGTGACGTTAGCATGGATTAAAGTCAAAAACCTCGACTTCAACAGTAATCCTTTCTTGAATCAATGTACACATTTAGAGTAGATTAGCATGACAATCATTATGTGTAAATCACAGTCATGCTTGTGTTTAAGCCATCACGAACTCTTGAATATTTGGATGAGATAAAAGAGTGGCATTCGAAACTTGTTTCCACAAAGACAGTTTCTTTAAAATTTAGGACAAGGACAAGCACATTTAAGTGACAGATATTTTTTCTTTAAATTTTTTAAGATATAATGATTTACGAATTTATTTTATTTCAATATATTCTGGACAAATGATATTCTACACATCTCTTAATTTAATATTATTTATCTCTCTATTTTGCTCATTAAATATTTGTTTGCTCTCTTATTGTTATAAATTAATAAAATTATAAGCAGTATGCAAGTCGAAAAATAAATTATTAATTTGGAAAAGAAAATCAGGTTTCAAGATTCAATTTTTTTATATTACATTTTTGAAAACAAAAATTTTTACAATAAAAACTGATTTTTATTATTATTTTTAATTTTATAAAATTTTTCTCATTAAAATTTATTTAAAAACTAAAATTTATTTAAATTAATTTAAAAACTGCGTTTTTTTCCCCTATCCGGTTAGTCTGAGTTCGAATCCCATGAAAAATAATAAATTAACATCATTAAGAGTTAATTTTTTTTTACCGAAAGTTAAGGAATTCAACAACTGATCCTGAAAGTGAGTATTGAACTGAAGCATATTCACAATTTTTATGTGTTCTACACGCTAGTGTTATTTTATAATTTGACGAGGGAAGTGTCAGATGTCAACCTGGTTACTTGATCGTGATTCAAGATAATGAAATGAATCAGAATATTCTGTATTTCTAGTCATAAAATCTAGAATAGGCACTACTTGTATCTTAATAAATACTATTTTTTTAATGAAAATTTTCAATGTTATATAGAACATAACGAATTTGCGTTTAATATGTCCATTTTTATCTGATATTCTTTTCAATTAATTAGATACCAAGGTGTCTTTAGGAGCTGTTTCACTTGCTTTGAGAACCAGATTAGATTCAATTACTGCCCGAAGTAAAAGGTCTAACTTAAAGCGACTTGTTTTCAAGAAAAAGCTTCATGAGTTGCCCTGTAACAGGTCAACCGAAAGAAGTCGAAATTGCACCATTATTGCAAGATCGGAGAAGGGGAAAAAACTTTTGAATGACTAGCTAACGATACACGTTTATCTCAAAAGAGAAAGATAAAACGAGTTTACTTTCAATTAACTCCAACAATGATAAGTTTGTTTCGTTTTCTGAACAATGCGTTGAAAATGTATACTGTGATATGTGTTCGAAAACTCGATTACGTATGAGTTCGTTTGTACTAAAATTAATTAATATTTACTAATTATGGTGGTTTTTTTAAACTTACCTTTGTGTTGTAGTTGTATTTAAATTTAAATATTAATTATTAATTTTAGAGAGAAAAATGAATTTTCTTGAATATCTTATTTTCAAAGATAATACTTGACAATGATTACTCGTTTTGAAGCTATTAATAAGTGAATAATCCATTAGTATTTATCTTTCTAGTTTATGGAGTAATATTAATTTATAATTCACAGAAAAAAGTATGAAAAGAACACACTCCTTATTGTTCAGATCTTTTTTAATAATTATTATTCATACTATTTACGTGAACTTTTAACAAATTACTACCGATTGTTCTTATAAAAAATCAAAAATTTTTATTCATTAAGAGATCGTGTTTTTCTTCTCAATGTTTTATCTAAGAATTAGCAAACTGGAATCAAATAATATAATAAATTTACGTTTAATTGCGAAATATATATTTAAAATTTAAAAAAAATAGAAGCTATTATATGTATTGAGAATTAATATTTTGAGTATATTTCACAGTTTTCTCTTTATTAAACATTACGAAATAGTATTATGATGAGTCAATTTTGGGTCTGTGATGATGAATCAGATTGATTGGTCAGTTTTGGTACCTGAACAGGATCAGAATGCGTGTAAGAAAAGAAATTATTACTACCTCAATTACATTACCAGTGAATTTAATAGAGATACCAACTGAACTGATTCGGACGATATAGGAATGTAACATAATATAATTATTTGGCAAAATGGTATGAAATGTGTACATAATGTTCCGTTTTTTAAAAATACAATTTCAAGAATGTTAAATGGAGTTATATAAACCTATTAATATTTTTAACAAGGCTTATTGATATAATCTTAAAGGTAAATTGCCTTTAAAAGTTTGCATGTGAAAATGTAATTCACAAAATCAAAGGGTATTTTAAATCGCTGAAAAAAACAATGTCAAATTCTGTTGAATATGCCGCAAATAGCTTACATTAGATCACATGGATCTAGGCTTAATCTACACTAATACATAAACTTTAGATCATTTTCAGATATAATTTTATTTACATTGTAAAAAGCTATGATTGCACATTCGCAATACTCTTCGAGTAGTCAAAAACTTATGAATTTAAAAATTTGCATAAATAAACACTCTTTAACTCCTGTACTATTTCTATTCAATTTTAAAGTTAGCTCTTGGTTATTCAGTTTTAGTGCTAAGAAATTTAATAATCTAACAACTCTAAAAAAAAATTCAAATATTAATATAGTCATGATTTTTAGTACTTTCTTACAAAAATAATAATCGAATAAATTTTTTTCAGCTTTCAAATAAATCATTGTTTACATGCAAACAGAAATACGCGTATTTTAGTTATTTCAGTTTATAGTATTGGGTTTAAGAAAAAAAATTTTTTTTTTTGTCAATTCCATCTGTTTGTTCTTTTCAATACCAATTTTAGACGTATAAGAGAAGATCTGAAATAGTGCTGCCATCTATATTCATAAGGTAAATACATATATTCACAAGAAGTAAAATTTTTAGTCACACAAAATCTGCAAGTGATATAAGAAAATTGCAAGCTTATATAATTTGTTATAATAATTATTTTCTATTTTAATCAGAATGTATTTATAGCCTAATCTTTTTAAAATACATAATATAATAAATTACGATTATCTCATTTAATAAGAAATAATTTTTATCTTCGTCTGAAAATATTTCCTTCTCAATCGAATACTGCATAAATTTATCTCTTTTTTTAAATATAAAATAATTATCTTTACAAATGCACTCTTTTTTAAGATAATAATTTTTCTGAGTCTGTTCTTCATATCTAGTTAGAAGTGTTCTGATTATAAAATTATCTCGACCTTAACAAAATGAATCGGACTACAATAGATGGCAGCACTATTTCTTCCGTCAAAAATATACTGTAAAATACTAGTTAGTTTTCTTATGATATTTAACAGAATATTATATATATTTACGTCCAAATATTCCGAGGTGAATATTTGGACGTAAATGATATTTTTATCAGGCTAGAGCTAAGCTTAATCGGTACTGTCATGCATATGGCTTATAGGTGCTTTTATGCAGTAGCGGTACAATAATAAAACAACTTATGATTAATACATGAATTGAAATTTTAATAACATAAGGATAATAATAATAAAGTGAATTTTTCCTTTTAAATTGAAATGTGTAAATATTTGTGTTTAGTTAAAACCCAATTTCACATACGCTTGTTAAGAGTAGGTTTTCACAAAACATAAATATTTAGATTATTAAATCAACAATAAAAAAAATGCGTTTTCTTTTCACATTTTATTAAGTATATTTGTGTTTTGTTAAAAACTCTCATATACATTTAATAAAGAAATCTACATGTATTTATGTTATAAAAAATATAAACGAATTAATAAAATAAAACTATTACCAAACATAGTATTTAGCTTGTCACCTTACCATTAGTAAAAATTGCCATACAGTTAGAAACATAATTTATAAGTCAAAAATATAGTTCAAATAATATTATGTAAAAATGAAGAATATATACTTAATTTTTTAATTGTTATTCAACATTAATATGATTCAGCAAATTAATTCTATTTTTACTTAAGCTGTGTTTAATATGACATTTATATAAGAAAAACATATTTAAACTAAAACAATTTTGCACAAATTACTGCAGCATTTACATGACAGAAATTAATTTTCTCATATTTTTTTACTGAGCAAACTGATTTAATATTTGGTATGCATCTAACTTTTGAACTTTCAATAAATACAATTGCAATGTCAGTCAATCTCTCTTCACCCATAATAGATTTCAGATATTTTTAAAACAATTTCTCCAAAATTTTCTAAAATCTGCAAAATTATGTTTAATTTTTACAGTATTTATGTCGCTTTGATTTTTACCGATTATAGCGTAAATCAGGCTGATCTAGTTAAGAGTATGCTATATGAAAATTAATATATTCTATACAAATTTAAAACTTCTCTATGAGAAATTGGAAGATAGATTAATTGGAAGATATATAATTGAAATTGGAAGATAGATAAATCTAACTTAAACTTTACACTACTGGCCATTAAAATTGCTACACCAGGAAGAAATGAAGATAACAAAATGATATATATTGGGCAAATATATTATACTAGAAATAACAAGTGATTAAATTTTCAAAAAATTTGGCTGGATAGATCCTGAGAAATCAGCACCCAGAACAACCACTTCTGGCAGTAATAACAGCAGTTTTACGCCTGGGCATTGAGTCAAAAAGAGATTGGATTGCATGTTCAGGTACAGATGCCCATGCAGCTTCAACACGATGCCACAGTTCATCAACCGTAGTGACTGGCGTTTGGTGACGAGCCAGTCGCTCGGCAACCATTGACCAGACGTTTTCTATTGGTGAAAGATCTGGAGAACGTGCTGGCCAGGGCAACAGCCGAACATGTTCCGTATCAAGGAAGGTCCGTACAATACCGGCAAAATGCAGTCCGGCATTATTTTGCTGAAACATAGGGTTTCGCAGGGCTCGAATAAAAGGTAGAGCCTCGGGTCGTAACACACCAGAAATGTAACGTGCACTGTTCAAAGCACCGTCAATGTGAACAAGAGGTGTCCAAGACGTGTATCCAATGGCACCCCATAACATCACGCCAGGTGATGGGCCAGTATGACGATGACGAATGCACGCTGCCAGTGTGCGTTCACCACGATGCCGCCAAACACGGATGCGACCATCATGATGCTATACACAGAACCTGGATTCATCTGAAAAGATGACGTCTTGCCATTCGTGCGCCCAGGTTCGTCGTTGATCACACCATTGAAGGCGCTCTTGTCTATGACGCCGCGTCAAGGGAAGCCGCAGCCATGGTCTCTGAACTGAAAGTCCATGCTGCTGCAAATGTCGTCGAATTGTTCGTGCAGACACTTGTTGTCTTCCAAACGACCCCGTTTCTTGACTCACGGCTCGTGACGTGGTTGCACGATCCATTACGGCCATGCGGATAATATGTCTGTCTTCTCGGCTGCTAGTGATAGGTAGCCGTTGAGATCCCGCATGGCGTTCTGTATTACCGTCCTGATCCCATCGATTCCATATTCTGCTAACAGTCATTGGATCTCGACCGACGCGAGCAGCAATACAGCGATAAGATAAACCGCAATCCCGGTACGCTACAATTCGACCTTTATCAAAGTCAGAAACGTGCTGGTATGCATTTCTCCTTCTTACACGAGGCATCACAACAACTTTTCACCAGGCAACAGCGTTCAAATGCAATTTGTGTATGAGGAACCGGCTGAACAATTTCCTCATTTAAACACAATGTAGGTGTCGCTACTGGCGTCTGCTTCGTCTGAATGCGCTGAAAAGCTAATCATTTTCATATCACAGCACCTTCTTCCTTTCGTTTAAATTTCACGTCTGTAGCATGTTGCCTTCTTGGTGTAGCAATTTTAATGGCCAGTAGTGTAATATCACTATTGTTTCCATTCCAAAAGTATAATTAACCTTGAATTTGTTTTGTTTAAGCTACTTTTTGTTTTCATAAGAAAACTATTTTTGGTCTTTCCAATTCTTACGACGGCTTATTGATCTGTAAGTTATCTAAAGAAAATGTCATTTTGTTTTATCTGTGAAAATATCATAGACAATCTTTACATATTTTTTCTGAAAGAAAACCCTTATTTAATAGAAATTCAATGATATAAACTTTCAAAAACCTGATTCTTATTGCTAATTTGAAAAAAACTGCTGGCAACATTTATTTTGATTACTACTTCTGTATCCTAAAATCAACATGCATGCAATTAAAAAAAAAATTCCATAAGATGTGATTTGCTTTTTGTGACACTACCAATTTGTTTAATATTACTTTATTAAAAGAATCAAAAGCATTGCACAAATTTCAAAAAACTTATAGCAACTATATGACTTGGCCATTTCTCGTATTACCAAAAATTTCACTAGTAAATTTGATATGTGTATTTTTAAAATAGACCACGATTAGATTCCAGAAACAAATTATAAAATTTTTAAGTAGTGAAAGAAAGCTTACAAAAGTAATTGCTGATTGCAGTATTGCTTATGACAAAATACAAATTGTTGTTTTAACAGGATACAAAATACTCTTAAAATAGAATAATTTGGATTCTATCGGATAGCAAAAGCGCAATTCAGTTCTTGCTGTCCGATAGAATCCAGGAGATAGAATCCAATCAGAGCATTGGAGGGATGCGGGTAATAGAACTAGCATTTCCATACTAGACATGCTTAAGCAGGTTTCCCTTTTCTGGACTGTACATTGGACATTGCATTGGACATTGGACATTACTGTACATTGCAATGGATTCCCTCGCAGGTCAATATTTATGGAATACTGGTCAAATAATTTTTCTTAAAAATATTCAAGGAAAATAAAGCATTTTACTTTCTTACTAAAAATCGGTATCTTATTATCACTTAAAAAAAAAAAAAAAAAAAAAAAGAGAGAGAGAGAGACAGAGTTATTTCACCTAATTGTTTAAAAAAATGACATTCTAATTTGTTTTTTTTTTTTTTTTTTGCTTATTAAACTAATCAAATTTAAAAAATATATTCAATTCATAATTATGATTTAAATATGATTAATTAACGAATGAAATAGTTTTTTTAAAAAAAAGTTTTATATTTTCCCTTCAATTTTTATGACAAAGATACTTTGAGCACAATGTTATTTCATAATATCTGTATTTACAGAAAAAAGGCAACATTTTATTGTTAAATATTTATATTTGTCATTATATGACAATGGGTTACTTGTTGGTCCTCGCAAGCATATGATATCTATGTTGACGGATATCAAAAAGAATTAAAAGTTATTGTATGAAAATAGCATATTCTATTATTGACATACATTCTCGAAAATTTTTTACACTTTGATAAATCCTAAGTGGAAAAAAAAAATCTATTTGAAAAATAAAGAAGTATTTTCAAGATACTAATTTTTAGAAAGTGAAAAGATAACCAATAATATATATTGAAATGTATTTATTTTCTTTATATATAAAATAACTGCTAACAGTCAATCACCAAAGAATAATTTCTGATTTGTGATCACATTTACTTCTTTTTCAACATCATAAAGAGAGTTCTCATAGAAAGCTTTCCATCTTTACTTTTTACTATAAGCAATGAAACAAAAATATCGTAGTATCAAAGGAAAATCATATTCACTGTTTGTATTTTTAAGTCATTTATGTAAGCTCTGGCATCAGTGGCACAGTGAGCTTAGTTGGGGCTCGAGTACGATAATTTTTTAAATTTAAATTAAAAGAGGTAATACAGTATAAAAATAGGAATAAAAAGTATTAATAAGAGTATACTATAACTATACATTCTACATTATAACAAATAGAACATATTTGTAATAAGAATACAATGCAAATAATAACAGAATGCTTTACCATCTATGAAATAATAGAAAATATATTAGTTTAAGGTCTCAGGTTTAGTTTTAAACTTAAAACAAAATTCAATTCTAATTAGAAAAAAAAACTTATATTGGATTCGTAAAAGTGTCAAAAGAATAATCGGACTTACAAGATTTAGAATTAATTTAAAACATATTATTTATCTTGTATACAATTATTTTAAAAAATAAAAAAAAATTTAAACATAAAATAATTTAATATATGCTATAAATATAAGTAGATGTGTGTGTAATTAGTTATAATCATAATATAAAACATTTATTACACTATATAATTTTTCTTGCTTTTGCTGAAGTGAATTGATCAATTACCTCATCAAAATTGACCAAATTTTTCTTTTTCTATACTTAAAATGTTAAATCATTTAGACGGTTTTGACTTATGGTTGATCGTAAATACGCCAGAATTAATTTTAATTTGCTGAACGAACGTTCACAGCTTGCAATTGATGTAGAAATAGTTAAGAGTATTTAAATGAAAATTCTCATATTTGGGAAAACATCTTCTCTCTATGATATTAAGAAAATTAGAAGTTCTAATGTAGTTTTAAGTTTAATTTCTTTTCTACTGCTGAGTAACATCTTGCAGTGAAAAATTTCTGTATGGAGATCTGTTCAATTGAAATCTGTGCCATAAAATTCACCCAAACTTTTACAACTATTTTCAAGTTCATTATCAAATTTACCATTATTAAATAAATTTCCAATATCAAGTAAAAATCCAAATTTAGGATTAAGACCTCTTAGTCGTATGAATCGCGAGCGTATTTCTCGCTACAGACCGTCGACAACGCTTTTCATAACGCGAAAAATTTCCTTTTCCACTGAGATTTCTCCTGGAAATGCCTGGAGAACATCTGTAGCTGATTCTCCAGGCATTTATCGGCCTCATCTTTCACCGACATTTGTATCAATACCCCATTTTTTTATAAAGGAATTTAGCCTTTTTTATTTACTCCTCACATTTTTCGAATTTCTACAAGTTCTGTCTCTATTGATTCAAGATCATGAAAAGCTTCTCTAAAATTCATTTTAGGATCTGAGCTATACACGATCAGTTCTTCTCAAGATTTCAAGCCAGAAATAAGTTAAAGTTATGAAATTAAAGTTAAGTATATTTTGCAACAAAATTGTAGCTTCATTTCTGGTGTCATTTGTAATGTTAGTTTCTTCTGTTAGTTTCTCTAACAATTCTATTAAATCCTCCTGCCCATTAACTATAACACTAACTGCTTGTGTTGTAGCATTCCATCGTGTTTCAGATTCACGTTTAACAGTTTTATTTAAAGAGCATTTTAATAATTTCCAGCGTAATGTTAAAGTGAGAAAAATACATATTTTCAATTATTCCAAAACAATTACTGGCTAACGCTTTACGAATTTAAACATTTATCTTTAAATCTTCAATTGAAAATTTATTTATTTTACAAATTAATATTTCCATTGTTTATTTTCAAAGTATAATATTTGTTAATTATTAGAAAAAAAGCAATTATGAGTTTCACATTTAAAGTGTTTTAGCAATTTGTAATTTAGTTCATTAATATTTTGGAACTATTCATCGATTACTATATGATTTTATTTATCGAAAGAGGTATTCGGGGTGGAATAAGCCAATATTCAAATATGTTACGATGACTGGATCTTGCTTAGTTGCAGTAACTAAATTTAATGTGTGTGTGAATGGTTATCGCGATTTATAAATAATTCTTTTCAATAATAATAATTAAATAATTAATAATAAAAAAAGAAAAAAATAATAATTTTTTTCTATAATTCTCTGTTGAATTACAGATATGTGACTTGACACCACTGCGACATTGGGCATAACATTGAGGTCTACAGTTTATTAAGGAAAACTAATCACAATTTAATTTTTCTAAAATTGTATTTTCATTTGAGGCTGCGTCTTTATAATGTACTTCAATAAAACCTAAAAAAAAATTTTTTTTTTGATAGAAACTTTTCTGTTAGTAAAATCAATATCTACATACCTGAAAATCTGGGACATTTGTTATCGATAAGAGACCAAGAATCAATCAAATAAAAGTTCTTAATATTTATTTCGCTTGATATTATCACCTATTATGATAGGTATGAGATAGTTTTTTGGCTTTTCCATAACATTTTTAAGATGAGTTTCGAGCCGTGGATCAAACTGCGCTACAATTTTAAGTAAAGATAACAGATTTCCAAAATTTGTATCATTTTAAAGCGTAATATTTTCAACATGGCCTCTTAGAGGTAGATTTTAAACTATCAAATATTTCATGCTTGCTAATATTCGATGCAATATATTTCGCCAACATTTCTTTTCGGATTGTCTATTTGTTTCAAATAATATTATCGATTCCCGTTTTATTAATTAATCTTCTTTCTGTTTCTTCCTAAATTGTGAATAATTTTCGTTGATTTAAAATTCTTTCATGACTAATTAATTAATCTTTTTTCCTCCATTTTTTCCACTAGACGAAAGATGATTATGTAGCAGAATTTAATGAAGTAAAGTGTGTGTGTATGAAAAAAAGCAATATGCTGCATTGTTTTTAGGTGAATATAATAACTAAGATCGTTTAACTTCAGTTCCTCCTTCTTCATTTCCGATTGGTCAAAAAAAGAAAAAATTTTTTTTTGGCATTATATGATTAGCTGATGTTCCAGCTTCATTTAGACTCGACTTATTCTGAAATAATAGAAATCCACAAATAATTATTTCTGTGCGAAGTTGATTCGATATTATTGGAAGAATATTCTTAAATTTTCTAGTAAATAACATCTTTAATTATACTATAATAAAACATTGTTTATCATCATTTTAAAATAACGAGGGTGAACTTTACGTGCAATTTGCTTAATAAATAATAATATATCACTATCTTAGAAAAATAATATGTTCAAAAACTAGATATGTTCATTTATTCGGTCCACTAATCTATTTGGTTGTGCAAAATTAAGTGTCAAAAACCTAAAAATAAAATCCATTTTTTTCTCAAATTCTTTAAGCTGAATTAAAGTAAATAATAATGTAATTTACAATAATATTTGTTTAAATTAACAATAAAATTTAAGCTATTGATCTGGTTTCGCTGGTGTTTGAAGAATCACAAAATTCCTAAATGCAATCTTCTTAAATTACTCAAAATACAAGCTATACAGCATCATAATGAACACACCATCTTGTTTTTGAAAGTTGCTGAGCAGTAATTACAATGTTTGTGAGAAGGGTCATACATTTATGTGAAAAATACACATGCAAACTTTCTAGGGTTCCAAAAAGTCATCTATGATGAAGCAACTGAAAACGAGTGTAATACTTAATTTTAAATATTAATTTAAGGAGTAATTTACACAGTTATACCTGATAACACTCAATTTTACACAGGTATATCTGCCATCATTAAATTTTTTTAAAACCTTATAAGTTTTCTACAGTTATTATATATTAAAACTCCAAACATGCAATTCTTTTTCTTAGTCTGTGCAACAAAAATACTTGTTATATTCTTATAAACAACTAAAGTACATAATATAATAATTCTCAACTAATTACTAAATATTTTTCTTATTTAATTTCCTAAAGGGCCATCAGAGGCTGATATAACTACCATAAAAAACTAATTCATTAAAAATTCTTAGTTGATAACTATTACATTCAATAATAATAATAGTTTATAACTATTACATTCAATAATTTATAACTATTACAATGCAATAAAATATTTTCAATACTGGCATTAGATAGAATTGCAAAATCATGCTCTAGATTAACCCCTCAGTACACGTTTGTGATATTTTATAATTAATAGCTGATTAGAATATAAATACTACTTTAAATCATGTTTATCACCAACTGATTATCTCCTACCATCAATTGGACCTATTATTTAAACTTTTAATATTTTTTTTCTAAAGTAAATATTTTTAAAAATAGGAATTTTACAAAAATATCTGTGTTAAATGTATATTGCTTAAATTACATGTATAATGCTTTTTTTATATAAAATAAATAATAAGAAATAAAAAGATAATTATTAGAAAAATTTAGATTTTCCATTACAACCATACATCAATTTTAGTTTCTTTTAAAAACCACCTGTTGACGCATGCGCGCCAATTGCGATTGAGCTCAACTTTAAACGCCAAAATAAAAAGGCAAAGAGCACTTGTATGCGGAAGGACGTGGATAAATGTCTCTCATAACGACACCTTTAATATTTCAGTACAATTCCTGTGTTAATGATTGTTTTTATTTTGTGTTATTTGTGAAATAAATTTTATTGCTGTTAAATAAATGTTATCGATGTTATTGAGTCCATGCTGTTGCAAACGTCGTCGAACTGTTCGTGCACACACTTGTTGTCTTCCAAACGACCCCGTTTCTTGACTCACGGCTCGTGACGTGGTTGCACGATCCATTACGGTCATGCGGATAATATGCCTGTCTTCTCGGCTGCTAGTGATAGGTGGTCGTTGAGCATGGCGTTCCGTATTACCTTCCTGAACCCATCGATTCCATATTCTGCTAATAGTCATTGGGTCTCGACCGACGCGAGCAGAAATACTGCGATAAGGTAAACCGCAATCCTGGTACGCTACAATTCGACCTTTATCAAAGTCAGAAACGTGCTGGTACGCATTTCTCCTTCTTACACGAGGCATCACAGCAACTTTTCACCGGGTAACAACGTTCAAATGCAATTTGTGCATGAGGAACCGGCTGAACAATTTCCTCATTTAAACACAATGTAGGTGTCGCTACTGGCGCCTGCTTTGTCTGAATGCGCTGAAAAGCTGACCATTTGCATATCACAGCACCTTCTTCCTTTCGTATAAATTTCACGTCTGTAGCATGTCGCCTTCTTGGTGTAGCAATTTTAATGGTCAGTAGTGTATAAAAATGTATAAACATAAATAAAATTTAAAAAACCTATTACCCTTAAAAAGGCAAATAGGTTTCTGTGGCATTTCCCCCAACAAATCAAATATGTTAAGAAATCAGTTTTAAAAACGCGTAAACGTTCATTGTTAAAATCTCTACATGAAATTAAATTATGATGAACTGTATATGATTCATCACACGTTTTACACCATGGATTTAATTCACTAAGAAACAAAATGCCTGTGTGTGAAACGTGTGTGTCCGGTACGAAGGCGAGTCAAACAAACATCCACTCTTTGTAAAGGTAAAATTGATAATGAAGTGAGGAATGGGAAAAGGGTACGCAGTTTGTTGTCGACCTGCATATTCCACGAATCTAGCCAAAGAGAATATATAAAAGATTATATACCCTTTCTCACATCAAAGAGCGGAGCCAAGAATAAAATTAGATTTGGCTGCTGCATCAGCTCTCTTATTTCCATCAAGACTCAAGTGACTCTGTATCCAACAAAAATTCGTTTTACATCCCTTGCCAGCAAGCTTTGAAAATTCTTGAGGATGGCATGTAAAAATATTGTTTCTCAAAGCTCCCATACACTCATGCTATCAGTATGCACACAAAATTGACGATTGCCATCTGTATTCACATGCTGAAGAGCATGGTATACAGCTGTCGCTTCAGCAGTAAAGATGGAGCAGGACGGGTGTAGGCTGTAACTAAAAAATCTATTATTAATAAAAAACACCCCAGCTAACATGTCCTGCTGTTTTAGAACCATCTGTGAATACACGTGTGTATTAATGTAATTTACAGCGATAAGAAGAAAATAGCTGTTGAAAAACAATAGAGATTGTGCCCGATTTCCTGCATTTAGCAAAAGTATTGAAAAAAGTAATATTTATATTACTTTTTTCGATACCTTTGCTAAATACGGGTTATATTTTACCAAGACCAATAAGCAAATGGATCTAATATCTCAATCAGAATATCACATAGGTCTGAAAGCCATATGTAAGAATTGACAAAAGTGAGAAATGGTGGGGTGCTAGATGGTCGAGCATCATATAATCTCTTAAGTACAGGAGAAATTATCATGACAAGTAGTGGATGATGAGGGGTCGATATAATCTGCATAGTAATTGAGAGACTGCTGCATTCGTCACAGATCTAAAGGCAGTTGTTGACAAATTGCATATAGACTTTGGACGGGCTATGTGCGGAAGGCCCCAGAACATATCCTTAAAGCAGAATGATGAATAATGTCCAGTCTTCGCAAAACAGGTCTATCTGATCTATAAAGAACACATTCATAGTCAATGCGGAATAAAATCAATGACTGATAAACACGAAGGAATGACGTGCGATCTGCACCCCAAGACGTATTTGATAATACCTTGAAGATTAAAGCCATCTCTCGCACTTCTTCCGTAAATGTAAGACATGCGAAAGAAAGGTCAATTTACGGTCAAAGATAATACCCAAGAATTTTATTTCAGTGACTTCTTTCATAGGTATGTTGTCGATATAAATAATTGGATCATTGTGAAGGTTAGTCTTTTTATAGAAGTGGACACATCTACTCTCGCTTGATGATAATTATCATACCTAATAAATGGCCATACACAGCTCATCATGCACAAAGTCTGTTGACTGCTATTTGTAACTGTCTCTCACTTAAATGCATGTTTAAACCCTGATATGCATGTTTAAACCTGGAAATTTATTCCTCTCACCGCACCTTGGTGGGGAGGCTAATGGGG
>JAPDSC010082091.1:1016-12551 GCA_026290005.1 Latrodectus geometricus | reverse complement strand
ACTCTTCAACTTGATTTAGTAAGCAAAACTCTTCAACTTGATTTAGTTGGTTTTCACTTTTTTTTTGTTTTTTTTTTTTCTTTTTTTTGTATTTTTTTTGAATCCATTTTATGTGTCATAGCAACAAGCATGTTATTTTTTGTGAAAAATAGATACATAAAAAGTAATCAGAACAAAATGCATTTATGTTTCCTCTTCCGAATCGGTACATTGTTGGATTTCATGATGACCATAAGATAAAGTTAAAATACCATCATTTTTTAAAAATTTTTTGTCATAAAACGAAGACAATGTTGTTTTGTTTTGTACAACTGTTTTTAAAACATGCTTTTTGGAGACTATAGAATACTGTAAATCTTTAATAGAAAGTTCTTCTTGCAAAACTTGTTTATATTTTTCATGAGTTAGAGAAGCAAGAGAACTTTTTTTTACTCCCTTTGCTGCTTTTTTTACTGATTGATCTTCACATAGTAAACTATACATTTTTGGTTTTAACCCTATAAATTCTTTTATTGGCTGACAAGTTTCATTTTTTAAAGTTCCTAGTCGACCTTTGTTTGTTTCACAAAAAAGATAATGATTTTTATCGAAATTGCTCAAATCCATAATTTCCATAAAGTTATTTCGTATATCTTCGTATACATTTGGGGTTTCTATGTGTAAATAAAGCGAATCAGTGTCTGTGTACAACAAGGTGCATTTAGAGTTATAAAATTTTTTAAAATATGAGAAATACAAGTCATATAATTGTAGTTTGGATAATTCTAACACTGTGAATCCAATGTATATAGGCTTGTCTAATCTTAGATCAGTTTGTTTCATTTTGAACAATGTTAAACTTTCGTTTAAAGGTTCGAAGTATTCTAAAGCAGGGCTAGATAAGTACTTTTTACATTCCTTGACACTGAGCGCTCCTTTAACATTAACCCTTTTCCTAACATTTTGTAAACATTTCCCATAAAAGGAATTATTTAGTTTTTTAAAAAATAATTTTTCACTTTCGGTTTTACAAGATAATCTTTTTGAGTTGTTAAATGTAATATATTCTTTTAACCATGGGTTTTGAGAAAACATTAAAATCTTATGTATCTTGGAGAGCTTTAAGCCCTGTTTCAGATAAAATTGCAAATTCAAATAATGTACAATATAATGTTTTTTTTGGATAAAAATTAGGTGTTAATTTTTTGCATGGAAAGGTGTTCTTAAGCCCAAATTTTGTGCACAGTTTTTTTGCATAAGGAGATAACATATCGAACGTTATTTTGAGATGTTCTGGTGCTAATGGTAAATCGTTAAGTCTCTCATGTTCTGTTTCGGGAATTTCTAAATCAATCTCTAAAATATATCCTTTGTTGCTGTTTGGAGGAATACTAAACACATCGAAAGAGTTTATTTCCTCTGAAGATAACCAACAAAAATTACCATAAGGTAAAAATTGGCTCATAGCATATCCATAAAGATTAACTATATCTAATGCAAGAATATAGGAATGGGGTTTCGAAGAATCGTAAGTGGATGGTACATAAGGATTGTTTGCCATAGCATAACGTTTACCTACAAGACAAATTCCTCCTCGCATTTGGCTTTCCAACCAAATATAATCGTTAATGTTTTCCAATAACTGCAATTCAATTTTACAAAATTTCAAGCCTGCATCAAATGTAAGTTCGCTTATCGAAATATAATGTACAGGATCAAGTTCATAATATTTTAGAGAAAGAGTTCGAAATGCGCAAAATACTTCTGCAAGCATTAAAACATCTGTATTTTGATATAGTTGTAAATAATCACCAAATGTTTTGCAGTTAAATGCTCTGAAAACGGCTACAGCATGAATATAATCTTTTTCAGTGATATTTTGATGTGTTAAAACATTAAAAAAAGCTGCTTGAGGAGGTAAACCAATAGTTTGAAGTTTGTCAATGTGATCACAATATGAATAAGGAAATACACCTTTTCGATGTAGCAAATACTTGTTTTTGTTGTGTTGAAAGAAACTATCAAACATTTTGAATTCATGATTCGAGATTTTCAGATTTTCAATTAATGTATCAAGAGAGCTGTCTAAAAATTGAAAACTATCTAAGAATTTTAAATGATCTAATGTAAACATAGATATTTTTTCTAAATTTAAAGGAATTATATTAATATCTTTTGCATATTCTCTAGGCAAATATTTTAAAAGTAAATGCGAGTCATAGTTTCTGCTATTGTGTATGACTACAGGAATAAAAAAAGTTTTTCTGTATTGCAAATTGCAATATTGGTGTGCTCTACCTTCTACAAAATTTTGGTAGTGCAAATGATGTCGAACAATTCGATCAGTTTTTTTAAATTTTTGGTGGCAAATAATACATTTTGAAAAATCATATGTTGAGGAATCGTCAATTTCAATTTCGCTAACTTTTTTTAATTCAGCAATTAGTTTTAAAGATATTTCTTTTGCTTGATAGAGAAAATGTTCCACCGCGTCATATCCAACATGATAGTTATGATGAATTATTTTATCATCTTGATCGATAACAAGCATTGCATAGGAGAGAGGAATATGTTTTTCCAGCTCACATGTAAAGGATTTTTTTTCATTTGGAGTAACAGTCGAAACCTTAGATAATGCGCATTCGAAGTCAGCAAACATCACAAAACGATGTTTGAGAGATCTATTAATGTTTTTAAATTTCAAAATCAGATTTTGAGGGATTGAAACACGTTGTGGCTTGTTATGAAGGCAAAGAGTTTGATGTTCAATTAAAGTCTGTTTTCGTACAAATCCATTCAAACAACGTTTGCAATAATAATTAAAATGCTTTTTATGTTTCAAAAGTTTGTTTATATTTTTTATTAGATAATAATGCTTTTCATAGAGAAACAAATCTATTTCTCTATAGTTTTGAGAACTAGTGTAAAGAGGATATATCATGCCTTCATCAAAAGCAAAAACATTGATATTTAATTTATTTACATTTTCAAAAAGTTTGATGTTTGCTATCTCGACAGGAAACTTTAACATTTTTGTATCAACAGCTTGCAAATGTTTTTTGTATATGCTACAGCGACCAGCATTCTTTTGCTTAGGAAATAACGCAGCTAATATGCAATAAATGAAGCATTTATTATTAATACAATTGATAGATAAAAGCGCTTTTTTATTAGATAATTTATTCGGTAGTTTGACCGTTTCACATCCACCAATAATTTTGGCATAATTGCCAATGTGTAAATCTACAAAATCGATTTTATGCAGAAGCCATCCGCTTCCGTTTCTAGTAAAATTATCAACAGAATTCATAATTTTCCTAAAGCCCTCATCTATTACGGAAAATATTTGTGCAGCAGATAAAATGCGCAAGGCATTACTGCAGAAATAATAAGTTTGATACACTGGTGTGTTGTTTAATTCATCGCTTAAAATTTTTGTAAACACAATGTGTAAGCAAATGATAACACGAATTCGTAAAACAGTTGATGTATTTAAAATATTATGAATCACAGGTCTGAGTTCGGAATAAGCAGATTCTACAGAATCAAAATTAGTTCTTGCACGTAATGTTCGAGTAAAACCATGGAATGCAGAGTTCAATTCTTGAAAAATAATATTAGCCATATTTATTTTTTCTGTTCTGATTACTTAAATGTATCTAAATTATAATCTTATTGTTAACATTCTTACTCAAGTATCAGGTTCAAGTTCTCTTGTTTTTATAAAATCTTGAATTTTTTCCAATCCTACAATCATTATTGGAATCTGATCAATATTAATATTAAACCTGTTCTTAATATCACCAGCCTCGTTATATTTTAGAAAGCATAAATAATGTTGTTTTCTAAAGTGTTTGATTTCAAGAGCAGTGTTTTTTCCCAAATAAACAGAATAGTTTGGTATCTGTGAGTTTTTAGTTTCAATTTCTGTAGAGATGTTTAAGTCAAATTTTTTTGGTTTTTTCTTAGGAGCGCAATCCTCATCATCTATTATTCTAGCTTAAAAAATAAATAAAAGAATTTAGTTTCGTAGTTAATTTTAAGTATTTCAAAATAACTATCAACTTAGATTTTTTAAATTTGGTAAGATAGAGAGAAAACGCAATAACTGAAAAACAACTTACCACAATCCATGTTGAAAATCAGCGGAGAACTAATGCACAAATGCAAATGTTGATGTGTCAGTAGCATAGGAGAGTTTTTATAGAAAATTTTCCTGAATTTTAATTATCAAGCTGAAAGTTAAAGTAGTGTAGGTTGCTCATAAATTAAGTACTTTCAACTATGTTACAAAAACATGAGTGGGATTCTAGGTCATTTTAACGAATATTCTTCAAAGTTAATTTATTGTAATAAGCCATTTGCATAAAGGCGTTTTAAAAAACATAAGTATCATTTAAGGTCAATTTATTAAATTTCCTCCAAAGTTAATTTATTCCGAATACTCCTGATCTATAACATTTTTTACTCTATCATAACTCTTAAATTAAATGTTTCAAGAATAGAATTATTTTAAATCTAAAAAAAAATGAGATACACACTATTATATTTTAATATATTTATTATGTTAAGCAACAAGTTACAAAATATTTAATATACAATGCAAATTTCTAATTTGTTACAAACAATGCAAATAAAAAACAATTTCATCATTGTCTAGTAGTTTGAAGTATCCAAATTTTGCTTCAAAATTTGTACAATCTGCGAGTTCATTCCATGAAACACCTTTCGTTGCTAAAATACTCTCCACAACTGATTCAAACAAAGTCTTGTGAGAAGAATAAACATTGTATTTCTCTGCAGTATTATATTTTGTCAGTTGGCAGAAACCAAATCGCTTTTCATCTGTTTGATTATCATGTAGACACTTAACAATGTCTGTGTTCGACAATATAGTGAAATACATTATCTTCGCAGGCTCCGCAGAAGTTTTATGAAGTCGAGCATTTTCAGTGCACTCTAGAATATTATCATAGAGAGTATTGTGAATATACAAATACTCACATCTGGAGCAAGGATCCATAACAACATATCCGAATCTCTCCATGTCTAGCGATCATCTGAATTCGCTAGCTATGACGTTGTTATAATATCTTTCTTTTTTTTGATTTTCTAATATCGCCTCTCGATAAGATTTACATTGTTGATTGGAGGAGAGCAATGTTGAATGATTTATCAATTTAAATTGTTGATGCGCAAAACGTGTTACAATTCGTTCATTTTCGCAAACATTTGTTTCTGTTAATCTCGTAATAGGTAATCTTCTATTCACATGCCATAGAAAAAATAGACAGAAAAGTCCACATGAGCTGGTACGAGGATGTTGTAATATATGCGAATTCCATTCTATTTTAGAGGAATTTTGAGTAATAAATTTTTTAATGTTTCCTTTCGGAAATGTGCCATAAGAACAAAAAAAAATGCCATTGCGGTTGTTGTCAAAATAGATCGCTTGCCAATGTTCTCCCTTCTTCGTAGAAGGATGCGTGTTTACAATAAATGATCGATAATATCCTCGTGTTTCGGGCAATAGATCACTCGCAAACACTCCGCCAAACGTTCCTCTAATTTTAGGATCGCTGAGGGCTAAACTTAACAGTGTTTGCGTGTCCATAGTATTTAATAGTCAACAAATATATTTCTACTTTTGTCAATTTCAATTAATGATTGCATTTCCATGTAGACTATTAATGTAACAGTTTCCGATAGTTCTCTATCGAATTTCAGGTGAATCGATATTTCACCGCTTCTGGCTATATTCATAAATGGATCGCTAGCAGAAAAATCTTGCGTGAGATCGAACACATACAAGCAAGTATTCTCTTTATATTCTTCTAATGTGACATTAGTATTGTGTTGAGCGAGGTCTGTGAACAAACTTAAATAGTTTCGGGCATACAGATTATTTTGATAAGAAGGTGTATAGGCTGTCATAGGGATTTGAACTCCGTTCTCCGATAACGAAATATAATTCAGATTATAATGTTGGAAATTAAACGGATTCTTCTTCAAATCTCCATTGAATGCAGAATTGGATACTAATCCTAGAATCATACGCGAGGGAAGAATTCCATTCATTGCATTAGGAATTATAACACTCTTCAATCCTGAACTAAGTGTGAATGTCTTAGTCTCAATTCTTGTGAAAGGCATTTGCACCAGAGATTGTTCTAATGCTTTTTCGTGGCCAACTAGAATTGAGCTCGATACATCGCATTTTCTGATAAACAGACTTATATTTTCGATGTGTAAGCGATAACTTCCAGTGTTAGCTAAGAGAGCAAATTCATCCTTTGCTTTTAACAAACGAATTCGTATCGTTGTTCCGCTAATTAAAAGACGTGGTTGAGTTCCTAAGTCAATATGAAGCATTCCGCACATATCAAATAGTTTGCCTTCTTTAACCCGTTTCCATCTCTGTTTTAATCCAGCATTCTTTCCAGTATCTCCCAAATTAGTGTCATCATATTCACCGACAGTATCCTTGCAGAACAAACCAGCACTCAAAAAATTCTGTTGAGAAGATTGGGGATGAAACAGAACACTTTGTATAAAAGATTTGTAAGGATAATTACTTTCCGAAGAGATATTACGATCGTTAAGCGAGATGTGGCATTCGGAAAACATAGTGTTTAGCAAATAATTAATCGGTCCGCATCGATCATTTTCTGTAAAATTTGTTCCATCAGCTTTCAAAATTTTCGCCTGAACATTCAAAAACACATGCGATAAATCGAAATATGCATCTCCTAACCCGGTAACAAGAAATTCAATTGTATTGCTATCCGAAATGGAAGCAATCGGATGTATTTCTACAAATGAAGAATGATCAATCGCCAGTTGAATAGGCGATGAAACGAAAAGATCTAGTTCGCTTTTTGTGCAGTAGCAATTTTCCATGTTTTAGAGATCTGAAAATACGTCTGGTTTATTTGATTTCCTACGCTTCGAGTGTTGCTTTCTAATAGTTTTCTTCCTTTTAAGACCTTTTCCACTTAATTTGCGAATAACATCGCTTGTTATTTCGCGTCCTGTTTGGCGAAACTGATCTCTAGCAGCATTGCGAAGCGATTTTCCTTGTGATACATCTTCAATTATATTTCGACCAGATGACAATAAACGTTTTCCTAAATATTTTCCAGCTTGCATCATCAGCGGTAAAGCAAATCGGCGCAAGTTACTGAAAAAGCCATAACCTCTCTGAATGGGATAATGGGAAGAAAAGTAAGGGTCTGCATTGCCTGTTTGATTTAAATAATACGCAATACAATGTTCTGGTTGTAGCCTGTGACCGCGCTTCGACATGGTTGAAAGCAGATATGGAGATCGATGAGAATGTCATTGGATTTATATAAATTTCTTTCTGAAAGAGAGCACTAAGTTTGTTTTACCCGATATGAATTTAATAGGAGTACCGCTGCTAGTGCGCAATTGAATTTCAATAATATCAAAATATTGTTTTTTTACTCTGAAGTACAACGGCACAGAAAAATATTTAACAATCTGATCATTAGTTTCGTTTGCCACTGGGATAATTTTTAGAATAGATGTTGAGGAATCTCCTACCAAGGAAGGTGATACTATATCGCAGTATACATATATTTCTGTAATACCTGCGCGTAAATCCAAAGTATAATCAGATTTATAACCACCCTGATGAAATGTTCTTGCAGTAAATCCTAGCAAATCGCTAAGCTTTTCTGCAAAAGTGACTATGGTGTTTGGGGGAACGTGTAAACCCACCTTAGAATCAGGCAATAACTGTAATGCTATGAATTTGAATTCTTTGAATAAATCTTTAGCTTCACGATACATACCACTAGATATTTTGTATGTGGCAGTTCTATTCTCTTTACGAATACTCGGAAAAACTTTATAACTGATCACGCGAAATTTTTCATCTTTTAATGAAGTAGCAGGCTGTGTATAGGAAAATTGTGTTTTTGTTTGTTCTCCTCGTATTACGAAGCTGTTATTAGATATGTTTAATGCAGTCATTAATCGAGGACAGGAATTTCGTCTGAGTTCGATATTTACATGCGATGGCAGCGAAACTGTTACTTGGTTATTATTGCTTTCAATTTTAATATTATTTGATAACGATATTTCTTTTAATTTGTTATTTATCTGTTCTATTAAATCCCCATCTTCCAGTATTATATCATAGGTTTGGTCTACAATCGGTTCTCTTGCAATCAGTGTAATTTCCTGATTTCTAAAAACTTCTTTATTTGGAGAACGATAATGAATATAAGCAAGAAATCCTAGTGGACTATTAGGTGTTATATCGTCTTTTGTTGGATCTAGGCTCAACAACCTTAGCAACTGACTTCCTTTTTCAGCTGTTGTAATCCATTCCCATCCTCGTTTCAATTCAATTTTCAGTTTCTTTCTCTTTTCAATCAAAGTAAATTTTAGGGGAGGATCAATAAAATATTTTTTCATATTTGCCATTATTCCTTCTACAAAGTCTAAGTGATCTTCATTGTAGAGAGGAATATGAAATGTTGGTAGTAATGTTTCTATTTCTACATCAATTTCTCTCTGAATGATATAAGAATCGTTGTAACGAGACTGAATTGTAAAGTACTTTCCTGGAAGAGTAGCTTCGGCTAAGCAACATTCCCATTCTCCGATCAAAGTGATAGGTTTGGCTAATTTCGTTCGAAAATGATCTGGTGTATTGTTAGGAAAATATTTCATACTAGCATTTGAAGGTAGAAGAACATGAAAGTCATTCAGGATTTCAACCATTCTGCTTTAATCCAAGAATTAAATGAATCGTCGAAACCAACCCACTTCACCAAAAATTGTTGTGAAGCACCTTTCCCCTTAGTACGAATAATTTTTTCAATTGCCCAAAAATCCTTATCAGACTTATTTATTTTAACGAGTTCTTCGGTGTAAAATCTTCCTGTAATTTCCTTGCCAGAATGGTCTTGCAATGCATATGTAGGAGGGTTTGTTGGATAACGTTTGTAAATTCTAAACGTTTCTTCAGTCCATCCAGGAAGATAGCCTTTCTTAAAAACTTTCCTTGCTTTTGAAATCCTTACCACATCGTTAACTGCAAAGCGAAACTTGACTGGAGAGTCTACATTGTACAAGGATTTATATAAGCGAGGCTCATCAGCTTGTGTGACTTTGGCTGGCGCCATTCCATGACTTCGATGAACTGAATGGTTGTAAGAATCAACTATCAACGGTAAAATGTCTAAATATTTATAAGAATTTCGATATGTGAAAACACGATACATTTTATTTTGTAGTGTTCTGTGAGCTCTTTCCAAAATTGCACATTTTGCTTCACTTTTCGTTGAATAGTGATGGATATTATGTTTCTTGAACAGTGCACGAACTGTTTTATTGTGATACTCTTTCCCAAAATCTGTTTGAAGATTTCTTGGCTTTGCCTCTTTGAACACTTTGTTGAACACCTTAGCAATCGTATGGGCTTTCTTGTCTTTAATGGGAATTGCTCTTAAATATCTTGACATAACATCTATAATTGTTAGGAGGTATCGATAACCATTGTTAAAGCGTGATAGTTTTTGTAGATCTACCAAATCACTTTGCCACAACTCGTTCACTCCGTATGCAATTGTTTTCCGTCTTTGGAATTTATAGCGAACAGGAAAATGAAGTGTATAAGTATCTTCTCCAGAGAGAAATTTTCTAACGCGACTCTTCTTTACACCGCTAGCTTCTGACAGTCTCTTGACACCTCCAAACGAACCAGGTTCCTTTGGATCATAGTATAGTTTTTTTAATCTTTCCACCTCTCCCAGTTTATGAGAGAAGGAGAAGTTTTGTTGTCTCTCTCTCGTATTCCTATTTCCGACCAATTTGTCCATTTTTGAGCTTCAGGTGAAGTATCAGTATTCGAGAGTTTCAATAATCTTTCCGCTGTTGTCAATCTCTTTGAATTAGAGTTCTCAGCGATATTTGGTGTTTCTGGCGAGAAGCCTGGTTCTTTATATTGTGGGTTTACTTGTGAGAGAAGTAGATGATCTCGAACATATTTATTGTGAATCCAGTCTAATGGTATGTTCGCGTCTAAAATTCCCTGAAGAAGAGTATTGAATCCTCGAGGCGGTTGTCTAGGAACTTTTTCATTCCTCATTAAATAACTGAACAAATCAATTCCATTACTTCTGTATTCTGGTTTCCCCTCTTTTTCCAATTCGTTTCTATCGTTAAATGTGTAACTCACTTCTCTCAGTTTTTCTAAAATCGGTAAGATATACTTCTTTCTCGATTTCGGAACTGCATATGCTATGTATTTTGCAATCATATTCATTCTGGGAGGAACAGGTACAGATAGTTCTTCCTTCTGGGTTTCTAGTTCTTGTAATAATTCCTTCGGAATCTCAAACGGTTTTGGAGGAGGAGGAGGTTGCATTAAACGCTGATATTTCGGTATCCAGTGTGCTAATAGCTTAGCTTTCACATCATCAGGTGTTTCTTCTTCGTGCAATAACTTTGAAATTTGATCTTCAACTCTTATTTCAGGCTTGTTCAGCTGATAGTATTCTGAAACAAGCTCTTTTGGAACTAATGCCATTTTTCTAGCCATTCTTAAATTCGTTTTCCTATAGCTTTTCCTATTACACCTCCGATAAGACTCAAAACACCTGGAAGGATGAGAGGTAAAAATCCTCCTCTTTGGTTAACAGTTAATATCTTGCGTTTTCGAGCGATAGAAATGTTTTTGTCGGCTAGCTGTCGAATGATTCGTTTATAACGACACAAATTTCGAACATTCAATCGGTTCGAGATATTCCCGTTTAATATGTTTTGACATATTTCACACAGTGTTTTTATCTGTTCGTTGGTGGCAGTCTTCAATATAGCATTTCGCTGTTTAGGACTCGCGGCGGATAAAATATGCAACAAATGTACATGTCGTTTAATTCTATTCATTTTTCTTCTGGCACATATACCCAATTTATACCGTTATGATCTGGAAAAATGGATTGTCGTAATCTTAATTCTTCATCCGTTGTTGGAAAGCAATCAACTAGTAAGAAGTGATATTTTTCCGATGTTGCCTTTTTATAGGCTTCCATAAAAAATTTGGAACGATTAGGAAACACTTGTCTTCCAAAACAAGCGATTTGCGATTGATCTCTGTTGTTTCGGAAAAGTATTATATAGTGAGCATTCAAACTAATATCCCTAGCAATTCTAATGCGGGGAAAAAGGTTTTGTGTTATTAAAATTATGCTGAAATTTTTATGATGAGATCCAACAGTAAACATTTGCGATATCTCAGGTGTTAAATTGTTCATAAGATCATCAAGAATCAAAAGATCAAAATGTTCATCTTCTGTTGGCAAACCTGCTATGAATTTAATATTTCTTTCTTCGTGAAACCAGGGTTGAAAGATTTTATAACACCATACAACTTTTTTTATCGGTGCTTCGTATATTTGCTCAGAAACAATTTTCCGCACTAAATGAGTTTTTCCGCTTTGACTGGGACCATTAATGATCATCGACGATGGAAATTTAAGTCGAAGCAACATGATCGGTAACAGGTCAACACATTTCGCA
>JAPDSC010082084.1:22413-41611 GCA_026290005.1 Latrodectus geometricus | reverse complement strand
ACACACACACACACACACACACACACACACACACACACACACACACACACACACACATACATACATACATACATACATACATACATACATATATATATATATACTTAACCAAGATTTAAATTTTTTTAAATTTTTTTGATTTTTCAAAACAATATACAAGACATACAATTACATCAAAACTTTTGTTTTAGAAGAAAACACATGTATACACTCATTTTGTTAATAATAAATGTAACCTAAGGTAAACACAAAAAAAACATATTTACACAAACTAAAACACTTTTTATACAAAGCTAAAAAGCATGATTATTCATTTAAATTAATATAATTATAAAACAAGAAAGTAAAAAATTAATACACATAATATACATACATAACATACTTTTTTTTAATTAATAAAAATATAATGCTCAAAGATAGAAATAAAATAAAGGAAATACAACAAAAATATTTCTTGTGTTTATGTTAAGATAAAGCAAATTTTCTGTTTTATTAGAGAATTCTTTTCATTATAAATTTAGATACATAAAAAAATTAAGAAATATTTCTCCAATTTAATTCTGTAAATAGTGTATATCAGTGAAATTAGTTGCCATAAGGAAAATTGCCCATTAAAAAATTTTACTTTATATTAACCTATGTTTGACGTTGACAAAATATTTTCTAAAATTATAAGAAAGTGTTAAAATTATATTTTAGATTTCTCATAATAGAAATCTGAATGAGAATCAAATTACAATTATGTATCAATTATAATTCCATTCATAGATATTTATTATTAAAAAAAAAGTTTACTTTTATTTCAAAATTTTGCAATAGTATTTTCAATAAAATGAATTTTCAGAAATGGGAGAAAAGCAAAGATGCAAATAAATTAGATTTCTAACCTTTGTGGCAACTTACACACTTTTAACAGAATATTTGTTTTAGTTATACTTAATTAGACTTTAATTAATTGCTCAATAGCCCTCATTGATAGAAGCACTCTTAGCTAAAGACATGGTAGATTTTAATATCAAACAGGGTAGGTGAAAATTGAGACACTTAAAGAAAGATCATAAACAAATCTTTTTCCATTTTTAAAACTATGTGCGTGTGTAAACATCACATTTCTAATCAATCACTTAAAAACATTCAATAGTTTTCTACATTTTCAGATTTATTTCAATATGCCATAATTTTCTATTATTTGATTTATCATCATCAAAACCTCAGAATTCAACCAAAAACCTTATCTAGACAAGTTGTCAGTTATGATACTATTGTATTTTTTAATTTCATAAGATAAAATATGTTTAATAGAAAGTTGGATTGATTTTTAGGATAAAAGAAAATAACCTTTTTGTATCTTGGATAAACTATTGAATAATCTAATTGCTGTCATTAATTGACTTAGTGCCTATTTGATGGTAATTTAAACATTCCATTTTTGAAAATATCCTTATCACTAGAGACAAAAAAAATTGATTCACAAAGGTAGTTTGATACCTTCATTTTTGAATTTTTGCCCAGCAAAATAGTTATCAGGACAAAAACAAGGGATGGTTAGAGGCTAAGTTTAAGAGTATGATGAAAGCAGAATATAATTTCCTAGACTAGCTCTGAGTTTCCAACAAATCCCCACAGAAGCATGCGGTCTAATATTATATTGAAGCAGTACTTTTTGCATACTGCTGGCATTTTGGGTAGCTGTTTTTAAATTTACTGACAGTACAGCTCTGCATTGATTCAACAGCTAAAAATGCATTAGTCCTCTAAGGTACTACTATATACACAACATTCTCAGTCAGATTCAATTTTGATTTTGATGTGCAGATGAGCAAATCACCCCCCTAGAAAACTTGCCAATGGTCAAAGGCAAAACAACATAGATCTTTTCCTTTTCATGTTCACATAAGTAATCAGGTGCCAATAGCCAATTGATCCAACAAAGATTCAATTTTGCACCACGCAAGCAAATATATACAATAACATATTCAGTCAAATTCTTCACTTTTAATTTTAAAGTTCTAGAAACCTATGCCTTAAAGATCAGATGGATCTTCATTAGATTTATCTCAAGCGTGTTCAGATAAAAACAGAAATAGAAATGTTTTTAAAATAATAAATTAAACTTGAAAAACTTAGAAAAATTTAACAAACACTTTTTGAATGCTCTCAATAAGAAATAAGTAAAATTAACAATGAGAAAAAAGTACAGAGCTTAATGAACAAGAGAAAATATTGTCTTATATTCAAATTGTTTCATGACAGTTACAGCAAATTTGAAAGCATCAGAAAAGAAAAGTTTTTTTTTAATGAAGATATTTATTATGTTTTGAAACCCCATTCACATTTCTTAAATTGAATTTTAACATACATATAAATTTTTTTGTTTTTCTCGAGTTGCTATTGAAGATAGTTATCTTAGAAATTGGATAGAGGAACTAAAGTATTAAGGCAAATCATTTCCTACATAACTTGAATAACAATAATTATAATAAAAGGATATACAGTGATATATTTTTCCCGGTCACTAATATTTCACATAATCTAAAGAACTTAATATGGATTTTCACATGTAGTTCTAAATGAATATTAGCCAAAAAAAAAACTAATCAAAAAGTATTTTAAATGCAACTTAATGTTCAAAAGACTATTTAAAGTTACTTACAATATTAAATATTTTAGTTGCCTTCAAGATGAAGGAAACTCTAAAGATAGTATGAATGTTAAAAAAGAGTAATACCATATTTTCCAGTATATAATCCGCAGTGGTGTATTATCAGCACGACCTTATTTTCGAGTAAAAAGAAAAAAAGCATCGCATAATCTGCAGCGGCGTATTATCCGTGGCAAAGTTTTTTTTTCAGCGAATAGTCTAAAATATGTACTGCTGATAATATGTGTATCACATAAAATAAAAAATCGCACAGTATGAATAAAAATATAATTGTATAGAAAAAAAGCATTTATTATGAAAATCGCAAAATGCGATAAACTTGAAATGAAAGCACGAGATGGATCAAGAACAATAATTTCAAGAAGAGCCTAGTAAAACTTATCGATATTTAGTTTCTAATAACTTTTAAAACGATGTTAGACATATTAAATTAATATATATTTGCTTCGTTAATATTTAAATGAAAGAAATGGGTTATTTACAAATTGCGTATTTTATACAATTTTTTTTTATACCGCGCGTGCTTTGTTTTTCACTTCACATTAACACACTTGTCATCATTTTTTCTTATTTGTTTTCGCTATAGCTTTTAATTTAAATCTGCTGTGTTGCATAAAAGTTTTCGCTTCCATATAAAGATATACGAATTTGAATATTTTCAAAACGAAACAGCTCATGTCAAGACAAATTGCAAAATAACGTTAGCGATATGAAACTGTAATATCTTTATGAGGAACTGAATTCGTTTTTGAATGTAATTGGTCAATGCCGATTATAGCTTAAATAACTCAGGTGTGTCTTGGTACCACTTATTATTTATTTTATGAAACATAAACAGTATATTTTTCATAATTTTCTTTTAAGCTTTTTTGATGAAGAATGTTTTTTATCAGATTATCAGGAAAATACAGTACTTTAAATTCATATATTCAAGATCGAATTGATAATGATGTTTCTAAATTTATTGAGAAGAAATTTATATATATATACATAAAAGCAAACCGAGAAGTCATTAGAGCATTATATTCTTATCTGGAAGTGATTGGTCTTATTCTGAGATATCAAAATGAATTTTAAAAATATTTAGAATTTATTAAGAAAATTTTGCAGATCAGTTGATAAGAGAATTTATTTTATTTATTCTCTTTTAATATAATAAAAAACATATGTGGATGAAGATTATGCATATTAATGTCTTATCCTAATTTTTCTTCATTGAAGTACAATGAAAATTCAACGAGAAGGATATCAGTTCAAGTGTTAGCTTTACCACAGTTTAAAATTATTCTATCTTTATTTTGAACTATGGTTAATTTATATTTAGCAACTTCCAAGAGACAGAGATATTAAATGATAACAATTCTTATTGGGTAAAATATAATTCCATTTTTTAATTGTTTTCTTTTAATTCCACACTAAATTTTTTTCAAGAAATGCAAACAAATGAAAAAATTACGAGTAAAGAAATGAAAATTTCGGAGCATTTACTTTGAAATTAATTTTTTTTATTTTTAACTTTGAAAAGATTTTTGAAAAATAACTAGGAAACAAAAGTTTAAAAAAATTATTAGAAAAATATAAAAAAATCAGATTTTTTTTATCAGCTTTATTCAATAAAAATAAATTAAAAAGATTTGTCAGCAATTTAATACGATATTCAGACCAAATTGTATATTAACATAAATTTTAAG
This sequence comes from Latrodectus geometricus, assembly GCA_026290005.1. Taxonomy (NCBI): domain Eukaryota; kingdom Metazoa; phylum Arthropoda; class Arachnida; order Araneae; family Theridiidae; genus Latrodectus; species Latrodectus geometricus. Next base: position 37,258 of record JAPDSC010082084.1, on the reverse strand, counting down.
AAACTGAGAACATATGTTTCATTATCAGATTGTCAAGGCTTTCAGTATTTAAAAGTGTTTTGAAATTTTTTTTCCACTACTGTAAATTTTTAAATTTTATTTTGAAAATCAGTCTTTATAGGATAAAAATTATTTTCTAGCAGGAAAAGTCCATAAAAATAGTCAAATGATTATTTTAAAAATGATTAACTATATTTTCATGGATGTTAAAAATGTTTTAATATAAATCAATATCATTTTATTTCAGTATTTCTTTTATTTAAGTTATTACTACAAATACAAAATCAAGAGCAATTTATGATTTAATAGAAGTAAATAACTTTCTTTTAAAATTCAACAAATAAATAATATTTACACTAACTTTTCAATAAGAATTGTACTTGTTGACAAAATTTTTTCTGGTAGGTTTAACAAATATTTTCAAAGATTTTTCAGTGAAAATAAATGTACATGAATAAATTCTAATGAATCATTTACATTATTTGAATGTACATACTTGTTGATTAACAGAGATTTCTTTTTCTATTTCCTTCTTCCTAAACATGAAATCTTACCTTAGAATAAAAGATTAAAATTTTAAATCTAAAAGGTATAATTTCACATTTTAAAATTTAGAATATGTACAAAAATAGGAATCAAGTGAAAAAAAAAATTTAGAATATATGAGCATATAAATGAAGGAAGATATTTATTTTTTTAATATAAAAGTTAAAATAAAATAAAAAGTTTTGTTATAATCCTTCAACACATTAAAAATAAAATATTCTGAATTTCAAAATGGAGGAAAGAAGTTAAAATATCAACAATAAATTAGGATTCAAAAGTGCTAAAATTTTATTGACAGGGCTAAAGCTAAAATTAAATCTCCAAATTTAAAAAGAAATGGGTGGAAATCTACTGAGAATGAGTGAAGACTGAATTAGTCTTTAATGCAACTCCTTATTGGGGAAAATCAAGTGATAGGTCTATAAAAGCATGAATAGATTGCCTGAGTGGATATGGATATATATATATATATATATATATATATATATATATATATATATATATATATTCATGTTTAAGTCAGAATTTTAAAATCAATTTTAAGAAGGAGGACATGTGGGCTACTTCTGAAGAAATACTGTCAAGTCAAAGTTGATTGATGAACTGTGGTTGATTTCCAAAGTTATTTATAATTTTGTCTTATTTAAATTGAATCTTATATTTTTTAGCTGACAAATTTATTCAATACCATTAACAGAATATTCTTATAACATATTATAATTACAAGGTACTATTATTAATACAAACGAAATTTCAATTGGAAAATTAATATAATATTAAAGTAATGCAATTAAATAAGTTAAAATGATGGTTTTATGTTGCAAATATATTCAAATATTAAGGATATAAATAATGATAATTGCAATGCAAAATAATTATCATATATTAAAGATTGAGTTTGCTTATGAAATTACATTAATTTCAATAGGGGATTAGCATTAAATATTTAAAAATAACTTAAATACAAATTATAAAAATATTTCAATTCTTCTATACATAATCATTGCTCTAATATATTTGTTTGAGAAAAACCGTTCATTTGCTTTCTAGTATAATCCCACAAATTAGTTAAAATCCATATAATTCCTTTATTTTTGTTATTAAAGTCAAAGAAAATTGGTTATCAATGTTTATCTCAGTTATACACATAAGAAATAAAAGCTGAAAATAATAAATTGTATTACCTTCATATCATCTTCATATATATATCAGATTTATTATTATTCTTATACCTTTTACAAAAGAATTGGATAACTTTTTGCAAAACTCCAGTAAGTTGTGCTCTAAACAAATAGCATAAAATGTTTCAGTAATATGAAAAAGAATTGAAATAATATTATTACTTATAATAACATTATAACATTTTTCAGAATTATATTACAAAATGTTTTTAAAATAAATTTTTACAGCAAAATAAACAAGATTACTAAGAAAACTAGCATGTGCAAAAATATCAATATTCTGCTTTTAAAACTTAAAAGTTCTATCTGCCATGTTCATTAAAAAATATATAAGAAATAAATTTTTATTTAAAACTATAATTTAAAAACACTATATAAAATTACTTTAATATTATTTTCACTAGTATTAAAGGATATATGTAGTAATAATTATTCACTTTTTTTATATTTTGATGTTTTTAGGGTAATGCTTAAAATGATTATTAAAAAAAAATAATTATAAAAGTTAATATATTTACATTATTAATAGCATATAAAAAAAAAATCTATTTAGTTGAAAAATTTATTAAATTTCATTAAAAAATAAGATAGTTTACCTTCATTTATACTATCAAACTTTAGAAACAATAAGCTTTAAGAGTTCAGAACCTTGAATAAGTATTCAAATTAGTTTTATATTACCAATAATCAAAAATAATTACAATTATTGTTATAAATAGTACTTCAGCTCCAATGAAAATAAGTCTTCATGTAAATTAATTGAATGACACATTTATATTGTACAAGTCATAGTTAAAAATTATATTAAAAATTAATTTTATAGTAAAGAAAGCTTCTTTTATAATGAAATAACTATATGGAACAACTTTGATATACGCCCCCCCCCTAAAAATTAAGCGCCAAATCTGGCACTCCCTGTGGACTTTTTAGGGTTGCTGTTTCTTATTTTGGTGTTGCCAATTTAAATTTTTTCAGCTTTTAGGTTTTTGCTGTTCTCAAATTTAGTATTTTCTTGTATTTTGTACCCATTTTTTGAGTTTTTTTTTTTAAAGTTTTTTTTTGTTATTAATTATTTGTATTTAGCGAGAATCCATCTAAGATGGATTCTCCCGTGATTTTTTTCCGGCCCGTGATTTTTTTTAAATTTTTAATTTTTTGAAATTTTAATCATTTAAAAATGTTTTCTATGTCACACAAACAAATGCCTGCCCATGTTTTTTTTTTTTTAATTTTTATTTTTTTCAAATTTTAATCATTTAAAAATTCTTTCTGTGTCACACGAACAAATGCAAATATTTTAATCTATATTACAATATATATGCTTACATTAAAATTGATACATTCGAGAAAAAAAGGTGCAAAAAGCAGATATTTTGCTTGGGAGAAAAAAATGTCGCCAAATTTCCGTTTCAAAGTAGTTCCAACTATATAAAAATTCAACTATATAAAATAAACTGATAAAACAAGTAATAAACGAAAATTAAAGAAGATTAAATTTAAGAATAATTGTATAAATTAAAATAAAGCTTTAAGAAACATTTTGAATTTCGCAAATATTAACATAAAATTCAAAGCACAATATACCATTGTTTTAAATTACAATTTAACAAAAAAAATCTGCACAATATTTCTTAGTGATTATTTTTAAAGTAATATTAGAATTCTTTAGTTCAAACATGAGGTTTACCTCATTTTTAAAAAATGTATTAACTTTATTAAAAAATTAATTACATTTTATAAAGAAATTACTATATATAGAGAAAATTACCAGTTTTTTAAAAGTTAAATTAATTGCTTGAAATAAGAAACACTTTACATTTTGTGTATATCTGGTTTGAAATTTTATATGAATCTGAAACTTTTGTTCTTAGAATTGTATAAGGTTCAAACGTTCATTTTCATATTTAATAAAAATTGTAAGTTATTTACATTACATATTATGTAATTCCAACAGATTTTTTGTTGATGTGCATCTTATATTCTAGGGTTTTTCCTAAATTAAAATTGGATTTTCGTACCAAATTCAACAAAATAGATCCTTCATAAATATTTGGTCTAGTCACATTAGAAGAAATTGCTCAAGCAAAATGTCAAATTAAAATATTTCACACACAATTTGGCTCTAAAAAAGGAAGGATCCTAAATTCATTAAGAGTATTATAAAATATCTTTTAAATATGTAATGAGATTGATGTAATTCAAAAGATTAGAATTTTATTAAGTTCATTCTTTTCTTAATTAAATCTAAAGGAAGTTTAGCTTTTTCTGATCTGTAACAACAGCTTTTCATTAACATTTCTTACCTATTTTTTAAAATAATTAGCAATTTAAATGTGTAATAATTTACATGAGAATGTTTTTAGTTTTTATCGCTTTCTTTAATAACAAATTTTTACAACTAGCTTGCTTTTAGAGATTTAAAATAAGTTTCCTGCAGATTTTTGGAACACTTCTCCCAAATTTTTAGAAAGAATTTTTTAATATATTTTAAAAGGAATTTATAAATTTTAATAGATATAGGCAGTGATTTCAGTCTTTACAAAATGAAATTTACAATTATTAACCAGACAAATTCAAAGTTATCAATAATAAACTCACTTTGAATACATGATGCTTAGCATTTTCAAATTTGCCTTTCTTTCCTGCAATATATCTTGAAGTCCAGAAATTCTAATAAAGAAATTTAAAGTAATAAAATAAATACTGAAATATTTAGTGTTTTAACAATTAAAAAAAAATGTTTATAGTATGAAAATGAATTTTCTTATTTTCTCTTGGAAAAAAAAAAAAAAAGGGAAATTTAGACTTAATGAAAGAGGAAATATTTATATTTATTAAATAGGATAATTCTATAGCTAATATTTTAATTTTTATTAATGAAAATTCTAAAGAATTTTTGTTATCATTGTAAACACTTTTACACAGTAAAACAGTTAAAAAAATGATAATTAATAAAATTGTTATTTAAAATCTAACTATAGGAATCATAAACTTAACTACAGACAATTACAAATTAAACTAAAAAGCATTAAAAATTTAATTTTCGTCATAAAAATTTTAATTTTTATACAAGTGTTTCTACAATTTAAAAAATAAAAAATTTCTTTAATAACTTAAGTCATGAAAGAAACATTTATTTTTAAATAAAAATTTTAAAGGATCAATTTTAAAACTTACCAAATATCACTGAAACAAGATAAAAAAATTGCCTCGAATCAATTGTCATTATAAAAACAAAACTTATTAAAAAAGTCAAAATTGATGAACTATTATATATGACAATCATATATACAAACAAACTGTTTAATGATTCATATATGAAATGTGATCGAATTTTCTTATTTATAATATTAACTATAAACTTAACTATAACTTCATGTAACAGCAAATTTTATTCATTTTTAATGCAAATATTTTTCTTAAGATAGAAACCTTAACATATAAATCAAGTGATATTATTTCATTTCCCAAGTCTATAAAATATTAAACAATTAATAGTTCAGTTAAGTTTATTTTATAAGGCTTTTGTTAATTAACAAGAATTTCCATTTCACATAACATAATGATAAAAGCTTACCTAATGCAATCAGTATAATGCAACAAAAATATTCAAAAAACATAGTAAAGAATTAAAAGCAGTGAAAATTTTTAATCTATTATAATATTATACTATGCTTAGTAGTTTATTAAAAATTAAATAATTTTGAAACATTAAAAACCCATTGATCTATTCTAATGCATTATAAAAATATGTTCTTCGCTATGGTATGGTAATTTAGTAATATAAATGAATTTTATATTAAATTTTTTTAAAACATTCCTATCTAATTATCTTAAAAATGTTATTTTTCTAAAAAGTACTATTAAACAAAAATAAACAAGCTCAAAATAATAACATCAAAATGTATTTTTGTAAATAATTTATAATTAGAATTTAGAATGTTAGTAGTTTTTATTCCCTCTGAAACTTATGTATAACTAGGAGTTTAACTGCTGTACTTCAGTTTATTTTTTCAATATTGATGAAGTAATATGTAATTTAAAACATAATTTTAATAATGAATCAAAAAAGTCAATACAATCAATTCATACATTTTAACACGTTCAATGTATCATTATTACTTAATGGTTCTCTTTGCAATGCTTATGCTAGAATTTGGATAAAAATCAAAAAACAATAAATTAATAAACCAATCTTAATATTACTAAAAAAAAAACCCCATAGATTACTCTGTATTATTCGCTAACATAAAAATATCCTGAAGTTTATTTTTATGCTAATATTTTTAATGTGAGTTTTACATTTGCAAAGTGCATAATTTTAATGGTAGAAGCATTAAAATTGAAATGTCTGGGCTTTAAAAAGGCAATATATTTGAATAACTTTGAAAACTTATATCAAAAGTTTGTTAAAAACGTATAGTCCCATAATGCTCAAAATAAATCAGACATAAAATATTTCCTTTAATGAGAAATTCTGAATATTGAACAGCGAAATTCAAGGATTGTGCAAATTTTATTTGAGTTGTAGGTTCTGTTTTATAAATTAAAGTCAAGCAAAAAGATCTCCTTTAATTTAAAAGGTAATTATAAACAAAAGATGCAGAAAAAATTACTTTTACATGTCAACAAATTCTATGCTGTTTTACATTACTTGGTTTTAAAAATTATGTTATGTAAATGGTATCCTCCATTTTGACACACTGATAAAACCTTTCCCAAAAGTTGTCTGTAGCTTTTTGTATCCTGAGTGGAAAAACGATTACAAGCGATTTTCTTTTAAGTGCAGAGCCTGTTCCTCTAAAGTTTAATACTCAAACTTGAATAGTTTTTCTATCTAAAACAGTTAACAGATGTCAAAATTAAGCAAGATCAATTCGAATGTGAAATGCTCGCTGAATAGAAATCACCGAACCATTTTTCGAAAATACTCCTCCACAGCAAATGTACGATGATTACCATATCACGTCATTGCACCTCTAAAAATAGCACTACGGTGCTATTGGTCAACACCCCTCCACCACATTTCACAAAGTGCTTTCTCCAAATATGTTTTTTTTTTTTTTTTTTTTTTTTTAGTAAAACCATGTATACAATACCCTGTATTAGAATGCATTAGGAAAAACATTTAGTGCAGAATCATAAATTATTTTTATAACACATTATTAAAAATATAATTCATTTATTCTACTTTGAAATAGTTAATTTTTTTATCAATTGGATCAATTTTATTCACATATAACAATTTTAGTATGAAAATAATATAGAAAAGTTCTAAATACAATTAATAAAAGTTAGACAAAGCAGATTCGTTCAACATTAATAAATAAGAAATTAAATATTTTTATACAATATAACCCAAATTTATGACTTGAACATTAAATATTTCTAATAAATATTTATTAGATAAAAAGATATGCTCTAACATTTTACCAATATAAAACCTTTTAAAGCTGTTAAAATAATGCTTTTTTAATGTGGATACAAATATTCACTTTAAACTTTTTGAAAAGTATCTTGTTGATTCAATACATTTCAAAATAAACTATTGAAACCTACTTGTAGCAAAATGTATATAAAAGTAGCAAACATATTACAAAAAAGTAAAAATATGCAAGGAATATGATTGCTTGCATATTTTAATTAATTTATTTATTTTATTTATTTATTTTTTTTTTTTTTTTGTAATATCTTATGTTTGTATATTTGGCATAAGACTATTAGGTGTCTGTATGGGCTATAAAATCTGCCCAAACTGGTTTACTGGTCAGATTTCATTAGTATGGCATAACTTTCATTTTATGGCATAACATGATTTTGTACATGGGCAAAATTTGTTTTGTGTGCTAGTAACTCTTGAAGTATATGATTAGTAATTTGTTTTTATTTGATTACAGTTTTTGAAATGGGTGATTTAATGTTTATGTTACGAAATTTTTTTTGAAAGCTAAGTTTCTGCAGATTAGTTTGCAGTAAATTTTTTAAGTTTCTTAAGTAAAAGTTTATTTTGAAAGTTCAAAAAAATTATTTAATTTTCATTATTATTTTGAATTATCTTTTTTTTGTGGAGTATATGCAATTATTCCGAGAATATTGTGAATAAATTTTTAGGAACTATAAAATCTGTTGTCCGATTGGTGCTGCAGCAATGATTAATGCCAAGCTTTCAGCAATGATTGAGTTATTTTTTATATGCTATATATTAAGCATTATATAAATATCTCATATATTAGTATTTATATTTATTCAGAATAATAATGTTAATTGATAAGAGTCTGTTTTGTTTTTTTTTGTAAAAATGTATATTTATGTCATAGATTTATTTTTATTGGTGGTTTAAATCAGGGCTAGATTGCACTACACTGAAGTCTTTTCAAGGTGGGCAACTGGTTGATTAAAATTCAAGTTTTTATAAAAATGTATTTTATTTATGTTATATATTTAACTTTATTGCCTAGTTGTAACTTGCTATTGACTGAGTGATACTTAGATTTTGTTTTTTATTAAGTAATCTTTGTGAGATTAGTTTCTATTTATTAGCATTTCAATATTTCTATAATAAGTAATTATAATGAAATATTGGAAGTTTAAAATTAGCGATTGCAAAGCTGAATTTAGAGCACAATCAGTATTTGGTAACTCGATATAGAGTATAGTGACGTTAGATAGATGAGATTATACAGTGCTCGAAATGAAAAATTAGAAACCACGTCAAATTTATTTGGTTACATTGTCTTTTATCATATATTTTTAATAGAATATATCAACACGTATTATCAATATAAAGTTTAACCTTTTATTTTAAGTAGTAATTTTAAACATTACTATTCATTAAAATATATACATTTTTAATAAACGCATGTATTTAAACATTTCAGATTACTTTACTATAACATGATACACATTTCATTATATGCGTTTTTCAAGTAAATAACTATTTTTAAAGTGGGAAATTTCAATTCAAGCACAAAAAATCGTTAAAGGCAAACAATTGTCTAGTATTCAAGAAAGTAGAAATTGCCTAATATAGATAAATAGAGATGAACAATTGCTTCTAATTTCAAAGGACCTCACCTCCTTTAGTGTCAAGAATAAGTCAAATGAACTGTTCACAATAACAAAGAAATCTTGGAAATCTGAGACTGAATTCTAAATCCCAATAAACTATCAAAATACTCAAAGTTGTATTTAAATATCCTAAAACATCACAACCTAGTATTAAATGCACTAGAATGACATCTTCAGTAAAGATATTTTATAGTTTATTTCAAATAAGTTGTATATTTAGATTTGATTTAAAGAATTTCAAAAATACCAAAAACTGTTTAAAACATAGGGGTTTGATCTAGGCGGCAATTAAAATTATGTAGAATAAACAAAATTAAGCTATGAAATTAGATAAATTGACATGTATTTTAAATAAGAATAGTTAATTGCATGGAATAGAATATTTCAGTTCCATTCTGTAACCTGGTTTTCTGATGTTGGAGTATGAATTTATAAGATATCCAAATCAGTGAATTTAATGATTCTCTTTTTTGTGATAAAGAGAACTTATTAGTATTACTGCTCTTTAATTTTTTCAGGTGTTGCAATATATAGCATGAAAATAGAGAAATTTCTGCACAATGGATATTCTTCCAATATTTCTTTAATTCATGGATTGAAAAATAACATGGGAAATATATTGTTAAAGTTACTTTAAATATATTAATAAATGTTCATATATTTTGTTAATTATTTGATACTTAAAATCTGCTACATTACATAAGTATAAATTAATACATATTTATACACTATAATAAAATTTTTCAATATGAATCATTACTACTACTAGCCAATGCCCACCCTTGGCTGCTTAGCCATGAGAAATATGAATCAGTACAGAACTGAAAATAAAGAATAAAGTATTTCACTAGAAATTATTAAAAATTATACAAAGTGTATTATAGTGAAAACGAATCATAGAGAAATGCAAATATTTTAATTATTCATGAGTTAAAAATAAGCTTGAACAATATTATAAAGTATAAGATATTCTAAAATCTATAGAAATTCATGGGGATAGATAAACTTAATTCTAATATTGTATTTAAATTAATTTTTCAGTAAGATTATTTTAATGTGTAACTTTTTTAAAATTTGGAAACTAACAATTTAGAAACATCTATGCATTTAAAACATGAAATCTAGAAAAACTTATATCATCTTATAAAATAAATTTTATGTATTTCAAAGGCAAATCATTACTGATTAAAAATGTGTTGCATGTAGATTTTATTAATTTTATCAAAATTTCATAAAATTTTTTAATTACACATTTTAAATTATATATAAAAAAAAACTACAAATCATATAAAAATTAAAAATAAAAAAAATTAGGAAAATACATTTCAATGGATATTCCTATCCACGCATTTTCGAATTTCAATTAGAATAATCTTCACTGAAAACATATAATGTTGGAATATTTTTTTACAAAATTATTGAAACTGGTTAAATTTAGCATCTTCTCTCATTTCTGAACAGTGAAAATTTATTTTTGAATAATTGAAATCAAAGAAATAAGATACAACATGCAAGCGACAAAAATAGCACAAGTCCCAAATGGTAGACAACTGTTGCTTTAGTGATGTTTAATTGTTCATGATAAATATTGCTCTAATATATGTGAGCAGCATAAGAACTAGTGTGGTGGAATATTGTCCTAGTTATCTGCTATTGCCTCAGTGTGCACCTGCCTTAGGACTAGAAGGGCTACTAGTCAAACTGATTCACCAAAATTATTCTTGATCATAATTCCTAAAACTCAAAATATGTGAAAAATTGAAAAAGTTCTTAAGAAAAAATGTTACATATAGATGGTATGAAAAATTGCATCAATACTTATAACAAAACTATCAAGACTTTTACATGAAATTCTTGAAACAATTATTAAAAAACTTTGTGAAATTAATTAAAATATTTTGATACATAGGAAACCTTACAACATAAACTGCCACCAAACTTTCTAAAAATGACAAATGGCAGGTTTCCTTTATCTGGAGTAGAGATGCTGACAAAGATGCCAATGACTTATTTTCCAACTTCTAAGCATTATGAACTCAACTACACTATTGACTAATTACTGAAGTAAAAAAGGCAATATAATGAAAAAAATTTAACACATCACAATTAAATGTTCAAAAGTGTTTTAAATCCTTTGAATTATGTAGAATGATTGCTATTTGTTATCTTTCTAATTTATAAGATGCCCAAATTCATTGCAACATTTATACAGCATATATTGGATTTAGGTTTATATCTGTTTAGAAGTATTTAAATAAATTTCAGTATGAAAACTATTGCAAAGCCAAATCCTTTAGACCTCTTCACCAAATATCTGCTTTAGCAAAGAGGTTAAACAAAAATTGATACATAGAAATTCTGAACCACTACAATGTCCAAGGCAATAGAGCATGCAAATTGTTGGACAGAAAGATAGAGCATTATCATTCAATTCCCAGATTGTGAATTTGCTAGATTAGAATAGTAGAATAGTTGATAGATTAATTCCAATATTTGTGATTTACTTGTGATTATATTTGTGATTTTGAAATACTGTATTGGTGAGACATAATTCAAAAGAGAGAACTTATTTAGGACTCTCTAGCATTCTTATTAATGAGGTAAATGAACAATTATTGGAATTCATATTTATGTTTTTGGTTAAAAGTGAAGCAAATTTTAAAGCTAAAAAAATATCACTGATAGAATATTTTGATATTGAGTGTGCATTTAATAAGGTACCTAATAACTTGCATATTTTAATAGGAAAAACATTAATTATAAAACCAAATTTTTGAATTATCTTTTTTGCAGATTTATTTATACATCTCTTTTGGGCAAACAAATAAGAGCCAAAATGTGGATGTTTTTAAGGAATTATTTCACTAATCTTACAATGCAAAACATTGAGACTTTTTTTCAAAGTTAATAAGTCATGGCACATCTTCCTTGTTTAGACTAACTATCTAGTCTTATTATAACAGATTAATTCAGCAAGACACAGTCATCAATAAAATTGTTTCGTACTCTTAATATCCTGGACTGATACTTACATTTAAAGCAATACCACAGGAGGATCAGTTAATCCACTAAAAACTAAACTTTTCCACAAGAAAAAAAAAAATAAATAAATAAAATAAAATAAATCCAGCACTTCTTTAAAGATTTTTTGTTTTAGAAATATAAAATTCTTTGAGTTTAGTATTTAATATTAATCTTTTATTAATGAACAACCCAACTTATATTGATATAAGCAAGCGTTTGTTATAAAAATAAATGGTACTTACATATTATCGCAACCAGGTTGGCGGCCCGATTTATAAGTTTGAGTAAGTATGAATAGAAAGAAAATGTACATTTATTAATTACAGATACTTTTTAATACAGTTTTTTATATTGTTTTAAAATATAAAATAGCAACTAAACCCTTTCGGTTTCAAATTTGAATAAGTTGCAGAATTATTTTTTCAGCGAAAATTTTTTGGCTATTGCTTTTAGCACTGATTGAAAACCGTCTTCGCCATAACTTCATCGCCTATTTGGCAATTTATGCGAATTTTGGCCTGGTTGCGTTAATACGTAAGTACCAAACAAATTTACTATCAAAGTCTTAAAGTTATTTTTGAATATTAATTTTAATTATAAACAGCAACTGTATTAAGATAAAAAAAAATTCAGGTATCAATTCATAAAATTTTATTTCAAATTTTAAATATAAATACAGTTTAAATCATCAATCTACAAGTATTCATGTATAGATTTCCTTAGAAAAGTAAAAAAGATCTAAAGAGTATTTTTCTTGTAATGAAATTATCAACCATAATAGCAAAGTATAAAAAAATAAATAACAAACTATAAAAAAAATGCAATTTAATTAGTTGAATATTATTTCCTAATAATTAAATTACTTACTTTTCAGAATATACAGCTTTATCTTTAATTATCAAATCTTCATTCATGTATTGCTCTATAAATACATTAATATAATTAAATTATGACTTAATTTTTATCTAATTTAACCACTTATCTTCATTAAAAAAATTAACATTATATATTTTTAAAAAATGCATCTTTTATAAAGCTTTCCACATGCTTGTTTCATGATAAAAAATCCAGCAGTGTGATTATATGGAAATGAACATGAAACAAGCATATTATAATAATTTTTAAAGTGTTATAAAATTATTTTAAACAGAAACATAAATATTGATTATAAAATGATCTTCACATTTTTAATCAAGAAGGATGCTTAATATCATACATTAAATTTAATATTATATAACATAACTGAATATATGGCGAAAATGTGCTTTAGGTACCCTGCTTGGTGCCTTTTCAAAAATGTCGATGCCATGGCAAAAATTCTACTGCTATTTTAAAGTGAAACTTAATTACGACCAATGAAAAGGCTAAAGCAAAAGAGTAGTGAGCATTTAGAAAGAATGCTTTAAATTAATTTAAAAAAATGCATTTAAAGAAAAAATGCTTTAAATTTGTGAGTTGGTGAAGGGGATCTAAACAGCAATTTAATAGAATATATATAAGCCAAGTCACCTAATGAGGGTAATATGACCAACTTGGATTTATATTAATATTATAAACGTATGAAAAAATCCTAATTTTCAGGAAACTGCTCAACTCATTAAATGAGATACATGATTTTAAAGCTTGCAGAGGCTATGAAAATGCCATAAAAATGACTTTATATAATTCTTTTACTCAGCAGTTGTAATGATACAAGATAAATGTTAAGATTCTATGGAAATTATTTTCAACATAACCAGAATAAAAATTCTAAAGGTACAACATTTAAAAAAAAAAAAAAATCAATGAAAAAAACAGTGGGCCTAGAAATTGAGACTCAAAATTTTAATTTTGTGATTTTAATAATTATAAAACACCATTTCCAAACAAAAAAAGGGGGGTGAAAACCAAAAGTTGATTTTCCTGATAGATCAGGAATATTAACTACATTTATTCCTACAGATATAATATTTTTTGGTTTCTCACTCATTCTAGAAAATATTTTGTCTTAAAAGTTTTCCTTTAAGTTTCCTTAAATCTGATTTCGGGCATCTTGGTAACCATATTTTTCATAAAGGGGAATTTGATACTTTATAATTTAAACTAAATACCATGAAAATAAGGAAAAAAGTTTGACATTTTGTGAATATAAATTAATGGAATATTTAATAAAAAAGTTATTTTTCATTATTCTTTACATAAATAGATATCCTGTTGATAAAATTTTAAAATTTTTTAAAATATCACACCATTTTAGTCTCATTGACTTTAATAACAAAAAAAAATGGCAAAATATTCATTATAAATTGAAGCAACATATTCCAATATATAAGATATTACACATTCAATATATAATAATATTTCAATTTAAGCATAAGGAATTTATTAATTCAATTCATTGTAGTAAAAAATCAATGCAATTTATATCAGATTTTTGATCATAACTAGAACACATTAAAAGCTAAGTATACAGAAGTATATAACAGTGTAATAAATTATACAAGATTGTTATTCTAAGCTATTAATATAGGATACTCTCTATAGTATAATGAAATAAATGTATGTGCTGTAGTTATTGATATTTATTCTAATGATTCTTCTTAGAGTAATAGAATAAAGATATGAAGTAAAACAAATTGGCAGTTATAGCATAGTTAAAAGCAATAACATTAGAATCTTACAACCAATTTTAAAAAATGTAACATTCCACTGATCATTTTCTGTCAAAATCTGGGATAGACAACAATTTGTTAGCTTGTGTTACATTCTATATTATTTAAAATTTCTCTTACCATGTAAAATTTTAACTTTTAATTCTCTTTCTTTCTTTTGTAAATTATGTAAAAGAGAAAATAGCTCTAAAACTTCTTTTTCATAATCCTCAACTAAGTATGATAAACTGTTGGTAGCATTAAAAGCTAGAAATTTTGAAGGCATTGTAAATACTAAATCTTTAATAAGCTTCTTTAAGCAATTAGTTTCATAATCCTTAGTTAAATCATCAATTTTTGACTTCTTCAAACAATTAATTCCATAATCTTTGGTTA
>JAPDSC010082084.1:3965-22403 GCA_026290005.1 Latrodectus geometricus | reverse complement strand
AAATAATCAATTTTTGACTTCTTCAAACAATTAATTCCATAATCTTTAGTTAAATTATCAATTTTTAAATTCTTCAAGCGATTAGTTTTATTATCTTTAGTCAAATTATCAATATTTGACTTCTTTAAACTATTAGTTTCATAATCTTTAGTTAAATCGTCAATTTTTGACTTCTTCAAATTATTTCTGCTACTCATAGTTTTTCAGGACATAAATAGTTAACAAATCACTCCAATTAAGAATATTAACCAAAATTATATTAATTAATTAAATTATTAAAGGTAAAACTTATTAAATTAATCAAATGTAAAGTTAGTCACAAGACTTATAATTTCCACAGAAAAATCAAAATTCTAAGGCATCAGATACAGTATATAATACGAGGTAAATTTCTTAGTAAAATCAAACTTTCGAGGCTTTATACAACTAAATGAAACTAATCTTTTTGGGATAATAATAATTTCTCGCGCTTCGTGAGTTTTAAATTATTTTCATTTCATTTCATTTCATTCTTGCACTTTCACATTTAAAACCCACAGATATAAGTTGAATTTGAATATCTATATTCACCTACAATTTGCAATAGCAGATCAGTTAAAAAGTCACTATTTTATCAAAAAAAATTCTTTTAGAAAAAAAAATAGTCCATATCATCTTGCGAAAAAAAAATATTAATAAATATAAACTATGATATTTAGAAAATTGCTCTGCATCTTCTCAAGCTAGCTTGCTTAAGTCAGCTTGGTGGTAAGATAATGTTCTTTGGAAGTCCTAGGTTTCATTCCGGTAGACAGTAGTTAAATGTTATGTTTGTGATTTTACATGCATCTATGTTGATAAATATCTGTCTCATCTAAAATCCTTTCGCTGATATGGCGTGGATGTAGAGAATAGGATAACAGCTCAAGTGCTGATTTCGTCTCCTGACCGTGGCTCAAAATTATTTGGCATTTGGTAATAGCAAGACCTCCTAGATAACAAGGCCGTGACAATAAATAATCATCAGCATCATCGGAGGGAATGAAGTACGCAAGCGTTTTGAAATTGTGCTTCGGATATCTATCGGTATCATTTTGCCTCGGTATAGAATATAATATATAAGATAATAATTATTATATAAGATAATAAATGGTTAAATATTTAAGAATAAGTAGTGAAAATGCGTTTTAGGCCTCCCTACTTGGCGAGTTTTCAAAATCGCCGATGCCATGGCGAAAATTCTACCGCTGTTTCAAGGTCCAACTTAATTAGCGACCAATGAAAAGGCTAAAACAAAAGAGTAATTAATGAGCATGCGCGGAAAACGCTTCAAATTCGCGAGTTGGTCAAGTAGGGGACCTAAAGCGCAATATAACCGAATAAGTATATATATATATATATCCTTATTCTTAAATATTTAACTAAATAACAGACGGAACTGAATGAGGATTTTATGTTAAAATAAGTTATTTGATGTTAATAAAGTAATCTTCTCTTGAAATAAGAAGATTGTAATAAAACTATGTCATCATAATATCGACTGACGTCCAGAAAATTAAGAATGTTTATTTAAATTTTTTATTACCGTCTTTTCTTTGATGGTTTTCATTAACAACTTTCTAATTAAAATGACATTTATTAATTTATTTAAAAAAACATTGAGAATCAAAAATATGCATTTATTAATGCCAGAATTGATGAGAAAAGAATTTTAATTGAACAAATGATTAAGGAAGCACATGTGTTTAAAATAAAATTCTCATCTCAATTCTGAGGAAAAAGTGCATAAAGACTTACAATCAAAATCACAGAAGGTGGGGGGGGGGGATCTTGAATACAAATAATTCAAATATTGAAAACAGTTAAAAAAATTCTTCAAAAGGAAGTAATTGAGTATTTTTTGATTATAGAATATTATTTAAATCAAGGTATGTTCAAACCATCTAGTTTGTTTACAAACATAATAATGTTATAATATAACGATCACATTTTCCATTTGATTACAAGAATAACTGTAAAGTATAACACATAAAAAATTCAGTTACAATAAAATATTTAGTTCAATAAATTGTTTGAAAATTATAATGCTTAGATACAATTAAAATTATTGGAATTATATGGTAGGAAATTATTTTCTGTCAGTCAATGCATTTCACACACAAATCCAATAAGACAACAAAAAATAAACAAGAGAAAAAGATATTAAAATAATGTAAACATTTTTTAATAATAAACCAATAACAGTTCCAAACACTTAATTTTCACAGACATACCTTTTTATTAGGTGTAATATTTTAAAAATTATATCAATTAACTGTCTTAGGTTTCTTACATTTATTAGCACCTTTTTTACTTTTCTCAACATCATTACACCGTATGGAATTATTTAAGAAGATATTCATAAAAATTTTGATGACTTTTGAAACACAAAAATGACAAGATTTATTGCATTCTAAACATACATTTTCAAATATTAAAAAATATTTTGGTTAACTTTACAAGTAGCATTACTTGATTTTTACTAATTAAAACATGTTCATTTTCAGTTATAGAAACTCTGCAAAAGTATTAAACAACAAATTAATAATATATAATTAAAGGGGATTTTCAAACTTCCTCTATTCGACATATACAAATATTGGAAATTCTCATGAGATTTTACATCAAGTTCCAAATCCTTTTAAGTTACATAAGATGGAATACATGCATTGCACAAGATTTTTAATTTAAGAACACGATATTCTACACAATATATATTAGAACTTTTAAATCATTTTTTGGTTAATCTGTAAAAAGGTAGATTATCTGAAATAGTTAAAAACGTATCTACATTTATATCACCAGTTATGTCACTTTCAAAGGAGTGAGAATCAAATCTGAAATGCTGAAAATGCCATATATTTTACATTTAACGTATGATAAATTTTTTACTCTTAATTTTTTTTCAGCTTCTAAAATTTCTTGCAATGTATATAATTATTCGAAATAGATATTTGTAAATACTGTCCAAATCTAGCTTCAAGATTATCAGTTTGAAATTTGAATGAAGAATGAGGAAAAATGAAGAAATATGGCAAAGAGAAAAGAAAAGTCTCTCGAGATAAACCTCCATGATTATTCTTTTTTTTTTTTTTTTTTTTTTTTTTTTGCTTTATATTTTCTTAAACTTTTACCCATGACATAAAATTCTGTAGAAATTCAGTCAACACTGCTTTGTTTATGTAAAGTTATAGGCTTACAAAAATATAGAATAGCTCCTATTTAATTTCGAATAAAGCTTTTAATTTTCACAGAACTATTTTCGTCATATTGATTTCAAATAAGACACTGCACAATCTCTCATTGACAGTACCATTTCCTGACTTTTATAGTTAAAAGAGGATGTTAAACTTGGGCAACAGATTACTTGTTCTTAAGATTTTTAATTCTGGTCATCACAAATTAAAATAAAATAACGATAACCCAAAAAAACTTATGAGTGGAATTTAATGAAGCTTATACACTTTATGCAACACATAGGAAGGTACAAAACAGCATAAAAAGAAATCGTCAGACAATTATGGTATTAGGAAAATTAGCATATGTATACATTGGAGAAAAGGTAGGAGTAAGCTTGATATAGGAAAAGTACCTTTAAGATGGGGTATGATCTCCCCCGATAAGCAATAACGCACATGCAGCGATGTGTGATGCTCTCAATTATGCTGTCTATTAATTGAGTAGGAAGAACAACCCATTGCTCTTCCAAAGTAGTTGGAAGCGTGGCTCAAGTCCTAAGAAGGGGATTGAAAACAACAACATGCCGTTTTAGAACCTTTCAAACATGCTCACTTGGGTGATTGAGCTGGCTACAGCATATACTAAATAGGAAAAACATTAATTATATAACCAGTTTCTGAATTAAGTATCTTCTTTGGGGATTTATTTGTGCATCTCTTTAGGGCAAACAAATAAGATTTAGCCAAAATATGGATGTTTTTAAGGATTTATTTCCCAATTCTTACAATGCAAAGTTAGGATTTTTTCAAAGTTAATAAGTCATGGAACATCTGCCTTGCCCACACTAATTATCTAGTCAGAATTATCGCAGATAAATTCAGCAAGACAGTCATCAATAGAATTGTTCAGTACTCTTAACTAAGTATCAGTCTTGATACTTATATTTGGTACAACAATACAGGAGGCTCAGATAATCCTCTAAAAACTAATAGCTGTTTCCACAAAAAATTTTTTATCATGTGCTCAATTGTTTCCTGCTCAAGACAAGCATCCATGATGCGAACCTTGTGTGATCTCACATTAATATCCTGTATCACGAAAACAATACCTATTCCCATGGCATAAGAGCACACATAAGCATTCAGGATGCCTTCAATATAGGTGTGAGCATTAATATTTCCACTGAAAGAAGACATGGAGATCTGTGCATCCACCCAAAGATACCACCCCAAACACAAACGCTGCCTAATTCTTATGCATGTCTTTCACGGATATTTGATGAACGAAATCGAGTTCCACGTTCTTTCCAAATGAAAATGCACCTACTATCACTTTCGAGGCTAAATTGGATTTATCCGTAAAGCAAACAGCCCTCCATTGATTATGCGTCCAGTGAACATGTTAACCTGGCCATTGCAAACGTTCCCGCCAATGTCAACGATGGCAGTGAACGGGACGTAAATGACTGTTCACCTCACATAAAGACCACATTTGCGAAGCTTTCGACTATTGATTGATCTGATACCAACCTTCCCGAGCTAGCAGTGAGGGAGCATTTGAGTTTAGCAGAAATTACGGTTCTATTCCATCTTGCACATGCATAATGACAAATATCGGTTATCGGCTTTCGTGGTAGTGATTGGCCATCCTTGGCTGAAACTCCTGGATGCCGAATCTGTGGTTGGATTTTGTTGCCAAAGTCTATGAATCACATACGAACTTATATTCAGCCATGTAACCACTTCTATTGTCCTCTTTTTAGTCCTCCAATAGTTCACCATCGAAATTGTTCGTTAAAATGATGCCTGGAGGTCATTGTTACAATTTCGATATACTAGATTTATAATTCAGACGAACAAGTGGCTGGCCCCAATCATTATTACATAGAAGCAATGATAGTTTTAATTCCCAATTATGAACCAAAATTTAGAAAAACATCTTTTTTGCAAACTCATTTTCACGTAACTTTCATTTGTTTTCACTTTTTACCATCTGATTTTTTTCTCAATTTTTTATTTTATATTTGAGAAACTTGAATCAATGAATTTATGAGAGAATTGTAAATCTTTCGACTGTAGATAATTATCTCTACAGCTTATGTTGAAATTCCAGATTTTTTGAAGTAATTCGTGTCAGCTTCTCCCTCTTATTCTTACTAATGCCTTTCAGCTTATTCATAAAAGTATAATCAATAGCTTAAAGTGCAAATATTGTAAGATACTTTTGCATGAAGTGACCATGGCTTTAAATCGACATACGAAGATGACTTTCTAAGTGCTATGCTCTTGTTAATCTGTGACAGGACTGATGTTTTAGAAAACACAATGTATAGTTTATTTTAACATGCAGGATTTATCAAAGAAATCATTGTAATTCAAGTAAACCAAGAACATTTTCCTGACGATCTAATTGAAGATTAGTTACGAATCCATGCAATTGACCAAACAGTCCATTGCTTTCTAAAGTTTTATTTCAGAACAATTTGACTCATATTAATTTGAAAGTAAGAAGTATTGAATGATTAAATGATGGAGAACACAATGAAAAAGAAATTTCTTATACGAATCAAGAAGAAAATGTAGTGCAATGATCGTCAGCAAAACAGCTAGGTGAATGCTTGATAAAATTCAGATCCTATTTTTGGGAAAGTAATAAAATATTTTTGCACATAGATAAAATTGTCTTCAATAAAGTAGTTCAGAAAGAGGAAGGAAAATAAGTGATTATTTTGGCTGATATTTCATCAATAAAATAAGAGAAAGACTTATTTTTAAATATGAATTTTATTTTGCATGTGCTTCTCACACAGTGCAGGTTAAATATATTTTTTTAATATTAATTCATAAAAGAAGTCTTTGTTAAAAAAATTGTCTTTAGATAGGACATTTATTTTTCTATTTTATAAACTTTCTATGTTAAGAATTATATTGTTAGTCCTATGATTTCTTAAAAGGGAGCATTTACTGTATAATAAATAAAGTATGAATTTCTATTGAAATCACATTCTTGTATCCCTATTTATTTCTCATGATCAACTGAATGATAGTTACTAATATTGATAGAGATGTTCAAATCGTATATCCATTTCTGAATATTTTGTACCTCAAAATGAATTTGCGCTAAAGTTTTTTCCACACATTGCTAAAAATGCACAATAAATATGACCTGCAAATTTTTATTTATATTGCATATTGTACTTTAGGATGCATAGAACATTATCATCTAATTCGAAGAATGAAACTGAAGTTTAATTCGAACATAGAAAAGATTTAAATTGGTTGCAAAATTTATGATTGTTCTTTTATACCTTCTATTAACTTTCTTTTCTTATATATTTCAACCTGCTTGGCGGCCTATTCAGTAGAGTTGTCTACTTTTTTAATCGATGATTCTACCCACAAATTCGGTGTAAAAGTAATAGGCTAATAAGTATAACGCATCGAATTCTTTCCAAAAATTGATTTTGGTTGTTTAGATAGGAGTTAAACATAGATCTCAAAACAATCAGATTCTCTAGTTGAAGCATGGGCATTAATGTATGCATGCATGTAAAAGTGATTAAATGAGAGAAGTTATTTACATGCCAAAGGGAAATGATATGGGTAACAAATCTTAAAATGAGATCCCTAGAAAATTGTTAAAATCGTTGCTTTAATGCTCTATTGTTTTATGTAATCAATATAGAACTTTTTTTATAAAAATAAATAAAGCATATTTTCCTTAAATCATTCTGAACTATTGACAACCAGTTTCAAGATCAGACTGCAATGCTGCCGCATGGAACATATTCATACAGTTATTTATTCTTATTATGCAATTTTTTAAGGTGATGCAAAAATTAAATCAGTACAGAAACTTCTAAATTCCAAAAGCATAAACTATCTATGACATTTCTATTGTGATAGGAAAATAAACGAATTTAACTAGAAGTTAATCAAAGAATCCATTTCGCTCTAATGCAATTTTTGCATAACTTACAGAAACCCAAATATTACTGATCTGAAATATTGCGAATTATTGATTAAAGATTTCTAAATTTTTTCATGGAGGTAAAGCTAATAGCATAATCATTAACCTGTACCTGTAAACATTTCGAAAATAAAAAAGTAGGAATTATTTTTTTAATAATTTTGTTAAGTGTTAATTTACAAATCAGATCACAAAAATATTTTTTGTGAGTTGCTGAAAGCAGTTTATAGGGCACAAATTTGTTATGCTTATTATAAAGTGTCCAAAAATGCATCGAGTTATGAGCATTTTCAAAATTGCCAAGTCGTAAAATTCCTTTGAGATATTTTTAAATCAAGTAAATTTCTTTTTTATTTAATTTCATATCAAGCTATTGAACCTGATTCCGATTCACTCTAACATTATTTATAGAAAAAAGTTTAATTTCTTTTTTTTATATGCAACAAAAAAAAAATTAATTTTTTTTTTTTTTTTTTTTTTTTTTTTTTTTTTTTTTTTTTTTTTTTGGTTACTACTGTGGTGTTAAAGATTTTGGAGAATGTTACCGAGTAGAATTGCAAAATATTTAATGTGTTATGAAACTTGAATAGTTTTATTCCTTTGGTGAAGATAGTAAGGCAAACATACACATTTAACTACTAAAGTATTTAAAAATTTCAAAAATCTTAAAACTGGAGAATTGTCCATCATTTAGTAATATTCAAGAAAATAATACACTCACATTGTCTAATAATGCATTCAGAAGAATTTCAGAAAATTCTTCATTACCAATAATATAATTACGAAGAAATCAGTTAAAAATATAAACATTATTCTGTAGAAAAATTTTTTATTCATATTTCACATTTTTAAATTGTTTCATTTTATTAAAATTATCAATAACATTTATTGTCGGATTGAATTACTAATTAAAAATTTAAGAAAAATAAAGCTATTAAAATAGTTGATGTGTTGAGAGCATTAATAAAACATTTGATAAATTCGAGATAAAGTATAAAAATGAGTTTTATTAATTAAATAAAATTATTAGGATTGTTAATAGGACTTTTGAACAAATTATGTGGAATTTAATTCACATTATATCATTAATTAATAATTGAAAAACAGTTTATGTGGAATACACTATTATATGTGAAAAATATTAAGAATAAAAAATAAAAACAGCTGAAATTTAGAATTGAGCTTTTACAATGTTGAAGTTAATAATTAAAAATAATTGAATAGAGTCTAAATGGCAAAATGTGGTGTTATACAATAACTATTACTTATAATTTTTTTCGTTTTCTTTAAATATTTGAATGATTCGAAACTATTAATGTTGTATTGATATTGCTACATTCATATAAATTGAAAGTTGAGAAAAATATGAACCATTTATTTATTTTTCAAATAGACTGAAATATGAAATAGAATTGAATTTATAATTTAATAAGATAGACATTAATTGTTTTATTTGCATCGAATCAACATGATAGAGTTGGTGAGATACTGGCTGATTAAATTGAAAAGTTTGATTTTGTATTTGAAATGAATCATAAAATTTATTTAAGCTGCTGTTTATCATTTGTCGTAGAAAAGTAAATTGTGTTTCTATTTTTCTTTTATGGTATTTGAACTTTCATTTTGGATAATATTCTGAACGAAAACTGAGCATGTTTGATTAATCTTATACAAAACTAAAAAAGTGAGGAAATATTCGAGGAAAAATTTCGAAATTTTTATTTAAAATATAATTAGCATAAAATGAAAATACTGATGTTTTTAAATAGTAGAAACTGTTAAAAGCTGAATATTAAAGCAAAATCATTGACAGAACATAACACTTCGATTGATTTGTAGAAGACAAAAATGAAATTTAGATAAGAAATAGAAAAGTTTAAAGAATACCAAAAGCAAATAATTTCATGGAAATGAAAGATAGAGATAGATCGATTTTATTTGATCAATCCATTTCAAAGAAACGGATTGATGGAATAAATATTGAATTCGCGAAAAATTGAAACCGAATATTTCTACTTTTGGTAGTACTGATAAGAATGTTTATTCTTCGAATTCAATCATGCTTCCGTAACTGCTTTTAACCGATACCATGATGATGGCGAATGATGAAAATGATGAATTTCTGGGAGCAATATGAAAAACTTATTTATTCTAATAAATCTTCATCGAAGTTGGAGAAATTTGATTATTTGAAATCGATTTTGGGGAGGAATAGCAGCTTGCGTCACAAAAGGATTTACTTTTAGCAAATGTAAAATAACGATTCTATGCCGAAGTTGTTAAAGTATGCCAAGTAACACAAAATTCGTGGATATCAGCTTATATGAGAGAATTTTAGACATTGTTTTCATCAAAAGCGTGACTGATGGATTAATATCGTAATTACGACTTACATGTAAATCAAATTCGAAATTAAATTCTGTACACTTATATTTATGAAATAATGCAGGACTAATGTAGCTGTTTGTGAAGATAAATGCAGATGAAATTGAAAACTGTTATTTGTGCATGAGTCATTATTATTAAATCAAAATTTTTCAGCTGAATTTTGTTTTAAGGAACAAATAAAATTTTATGTTATAGGGACGTTAAGTTATGTTCTTTCATTTTTAAACCTAAGTACTTTAGAAATCTGTGAAATATCTCATTTTACATATTCATTAATAGAAAAATGAATACATTTTATGTGGATTTCATTATAACGAGGGATAAAATTACATTTTTATTACAATACGTGTCTTTTTTTACGTGTGTAAAATTAAATACCATGCAAAATATTGCTAGTATTCCTACAGTTGTTCATTCAAAAGTTATTATTAAGTTTAAGAGCGAGAAAAGATAACCTACAGGGGTGATTTTCTGAAAAATTACTAATTCTGACTCATAAAGTTATTTATATGAAACAAATTCGGATCGTGAGGAGTATTAAATTAGCCAGTCGAACAATAATTATCAGATTCGTAGTCTTGGTGATGTGAGGATTTGATATTAATTGAGAATGCATCAGAATGAACATTCTGAATCAACTCATTAAAAACCAAATGTAAAATTTATGATAGATAAATTTTTTCTTCTTTATACACTTCTTAAAATTTTGAAATGTTGTTCTTTGTTCTAGGATTCCAAACATTTTTAAATAAAATAAGTTATTTTAAGGAATTTGTTATTTTGATGAAGCCACCTATAATATGGGTCATATTCACATAGATTTTTAAGTTAATTATCATGGGCATAAATATATCTAAAATAATTAATTTAAGAATTTATATGAATGTTTAATTATTTTAGAATAGGATGCTTTCTCTTCAAAAACTACTTCAGTTAACTAAAATAAAATTTATTAAAAAAAAATTTTTTTTTGTGTTTTAAATTTGTAGAAAATTTATAAATGGTTCCTAATATGAATAATTTTTCAACATAGATAAGTTTGGTTGATTATGATTTAATGGTAAGAAAGATTAGAAGATTGCAGGTTCAAATCCTACCACTGCTGAACAAGTGGAGATGAGTTTGCTTTTCAAGTTTCTGGGTGTCCCTCCAACGGCTAGGATGGGAGTTTTAAAAAAGTTAACTGTTTCAAACTTTTTGGCGATTCTCTTCGCTTTAATAAAAGAAGCTTACGCAAATTGTTGAGTCCAATTTCAGATATGATATAGAGATTAGGTTGATATTCGAAAATGGTCAAGGGTTTGTAGTTTTCATAAATTTCGGGCACAGTAGTTTCGAATTTGCGCAAATATGAATGAATTTTATGAGTAATTTTTGAACATATTTGTAAAAAATAAAATATTGTTAATTAGGCATCTGAGATCCTGAAATAATAGTGCAATCGCTCTTTTGTTTCATTCATTGTGTGTGAAAGTTCTCTGAAATTTTGAAATAAAAATATTCATATGAATATTAAAAGATTTTTTGCAGCTAAGCATAATGAATAAAACATCTGGTTTTTTATTAAGTGAAAAGTCTATAACTATACAATTTCACTAATGATATATAACTAAACTTTTCAATGATCCACATTTTAATGAAATGAATGAAATTTAAAATTTTATTGAAAGAAACTTTTAAACTGAAATCACAAGTAACTGAAACAGTTTTTAAAAATTAACCTTAATTTTCAGATATTTTAATTTAATTTTAGATACTTTCAAAATATTTTAGAAAATTTTATATGCTTGATTATGGCATAATCAAAATTATTCCGATATAACAGAAAATATACTTTTTGCAAATATTTATCAGTTTAATTTTTTAATTGAAATATAAAGACCACAGGTATGATTTGCCAATAAAATAATGTGTTTCAGCCATTTGTATATCTACTATCTTTATTAAGCACTTAAGAATCCCATTCTGCAAAACATTTTAATTTATTCAAATACTTTTTGTCATTTTTAAATGATAACAAAGATAACTTGATATGCAAAGAAAATGATAACTTGTTTGCCAAGAAAAGGATTTTTAAACAAAATAATTTCTAAGCTTGATGACTTAAAGAATACATAGTTGAAAATAACACAACTTTCGACAACACAAAAAATGTACAGAGCTGGTATTATTGTCCTAATTTTTTTTAAATGTTTTTGAAAACAAACAAAATTATATCAAAAAATTTAATTCCAGTTTATTCAGATTTAGTTATGGTCAGTTACATATTTATATTTATATATAATTTCAAAAACATTAAAATTATAAATATGATGGATTTTTCTATAAAACTAAAAACACGAATTTCTGCATTTCCTTACTGAATATATAAGTTACAAAAATTTAACTAAAAATTATCA
Source organism: Latrodectus geometricus (assembly GCA_026290005.1). Lineage (NCBI taxonomy): Eukaryota > Metazoa > Arthropoda > Arachnida > Araneae > Theridiidae > Latrodectus > Latrodectus geometricus. The sequence goes on along the minus strand of JAPDSC010082084.1, from coordinate 10,449 downwards.
AAAGATGAACATTTTTGAAATTATAAAACTAAGAGCATTTTAAATTACCATAAAGGCTTTTTATGTTAGATTAAGCTTTAATTATTTTATATGAGATTATAAAAAGTAAGGCTTAATCTAACATTTTATATAAGATATAACTATTTACATAAGATATAACTTTTTATAAAAGATTTTCAAAATTAAGATTATGTTATTTTTATTTTATAAGGAGATATCTGAATAGAAATAATTCTAGTTAGTAAACTTAAAATGTTTACTCAAGAAAAATATGTTTTATTTATTTTTGAATTTGAATACACTAGCAGGAAATCTTAAAATGATTATGTTTGTTGACAGAAACAAATATATCTACATATAAAAAATAAGCATAAGTAAATAAACAAACAAAGACATGCTTTTTATTCGTAAGAATTCCGACCCGGAAACGGATGAGGATGAACTCTAGAATTTTGAGTTCTCAACCACTGCTTCCGCTTGTAGCTCAAGAGCACACAAAATTTTTCTCTTCTGTTTAAGTGCTTAAATAAATAAACTCCGTATAATTAGCCTATTAGAATCCTTGTTTGGAATTCATATTATCAGCAATTGATAATTCGAACACAAGGCTGCTAAATTGAGGATAAGGCCTTTAGCCGGAAATGACGTAATAGTCATGGCACAATTCCAGCAGTTGAAAATCAGATGGATTACGGTCTGCATAGGAATTTTCTTATTAGAAAGTAAATATAATGTTTTTATTCACTTATTTTCATATATATAAGTTCCTTTCATTAAGTTAATTTCATTTATAAGTTTTTCATGCAATTTATCACTTAATTTTACAATCTATAACTCTGGGATGAGGAAGTATTCTGAAACATTTTTCCAATCATTTGCTTGTTTCTAAATGTTGTTTTATGAAATTTTATCTGAAAGATTATGAAGTTTTAATAGTAATTCAAGGGTAAGCATTTGAAACTAATTAAAAAATGAAATGTATTTAGCTATGTTAAATGATAAGTATAGTGCAGAAAACATACAATTTCTTTTAATCTTGCAGATGAAATAAAATTGAAAATCAATCATGGAATCTGCTTCAATTAAACTTATTTATGCATATTTTTGTCTAGAATGAAATTTTTATCCTTTATTTAATTAGGAATATGGAAATATTTTTCAGATAGTTCATTTCTATTGTCAACATATTTCTCCTTCAGTTAATTCAGTTTTTACAGTGATGAATAATTAATCAATTGGTTGAATTTTTCTTCATATCTAAAATAGAACTCTTGGATTATATAAACAAATATTATTAGTTTAAATTTTAAAAATAAATTTTACTTTTATTTTAAACTTTATTAAGATTGTATAGCTAGCATTTTAATTCAAGGGCGTTTAATTTTTTGGTTCATGAACAATGATAAATAACACTAATGACAATATGAAATAAAATGATTTTCACGTGAATTCATTATCAGCTAACTGGTCCAGCCTACAAGACCCGAGCTATATTTATATAATATTTTGATTCCGAGTTAAAATGAAACAAATTAAAATATATTGTATTACAGAAAAAAAAATTCTTCATGACGATCTTAGCAAACTCTGTTAAAGAAGATACAAATCTTTATGTTTTATATAAATTTTATATTTTTTTTTCTCGTCATACACAGTTTAAATTTTAGGATATTTTTCACCTAAATAATTTAAATAAACGAATCTATAAAAAATGTCTTATTTATTTTTTTTGTAATTCTATCATTTTGAATAACTTTGAAAAATAAAATTTATTTCCTATTGTTTCCCATAAAGTTTTTTATCATAATATTAATAATATTTATCTTAATTTTGACCATAAAGATGTTTAAATCATTATAAAAACAAAACAAATTACATGTACCAAGAGCTCTTAAATTTTGGATTCATTGAAGAATATTGTAAAATAGAAAGGTTCTGTACCTTATAAAGGTCAATGAGTCTTATATGGTTTAGGCTATTATAAGTGATATTGGTTATGATAGATCAATTCTTTAAAGATAGTCTCTCACACAGGTTTTGACTAATTTGTAATTTATAAATACAGAAACATTTGCAAACAAGGTGGAATTTTCTCAGTAGCAAATATTGGTTTTACATAAAATAAGAGAATTAAAAAAATCTCATCTCTTTGTCATTTTGAAAACTAGTAAATATCCTGATTTAAAAATTTCATTTTTAAAATATAATAATAAAGATTATTTCTATTTATGAAAAGGGATCATCTTAATGTTTTAATAGCTTGTAACAATTTAAAATATATCTGTGTCCAGTTTCTGTGATAATGATAATTTATAGATTGCACGAATTGTCAATTTTGAATTCATCTTTATCGATAGACACTGACACAGTTTTCCTATTAACGGAAAAAGGAGCCATGAAGATTCAATGAAAGTTAAAACTTTCTCATATTCTATCAGCCTGAATGCAATGTGGTCATTTGAAGGAAGAAAATAGGAATTCCGTGTGATAAGTGGGAAATGAATTTCGTAAAAGACTTTTGAATTAGCTGGAATGGATGCTTTTTTTATATCTTCCATCATTGATAAATATTATTTTGAATTCAGGTTTGCCTTTGTTTGTCAATGGATGCCACCCTAACTCTAAGGAGCTGCATATTTGCCTAAACATTTATTTGGAGAGAGATTTACCTCTGGTGGAAACGATTGTAAAGGGTCAACGGAAGCCTGGAAGATATGGTGGTGGTAGAGTGCTCTTGGAGGATCCTGACATTCAAGCTATATGCAGGTATTTGCTTGCTCAAAAGTATTTTCTATTTTTATTATTTTTAAAACACCTATAATTTTACTTAATTAATTATTTAATTTTATTAGATTAAAATACTTAAAAATTTACTTAGAAAAACATTTTGGCACTTTATTTCCAAAAATAATATTTAAATTATTACATATATAAAAATTTCATATGATAATTTCGCTTTTTTGTGATAATACAGATAAATTAATACTTAGTATACAATAATAGGATTTCTGATTTCCTGTGATTTGATATTGTAATAAATCAAATACAATACTTTTGCATGCTGATTACATGGTTGAAATTCCTCTCTGTGTTAGAGGGCAACCCTGATCCTTCCATTTAAGACACTGTTAGTTCTGAAGTTTTAAAATGTAATTATAAAAACTGGTGTTAAGATTAAGAATTTGAAACTTCGGATTTTGCGCTCATTGAAGCAAAAAACTATAACCACATTTTTAAGAATGGGTTTAATTTCCAATTTTTATTCCTTGTAACACATGAATACGATTTCCTTCCACGAACAGTTCTTTCGGAGTGGAAATTCAAATGCCTTACAACAGTCTTCGGATATCCGTTTCTCTGTGTTAAAATATGAACTTTTAAATAGAGAGGAAGTATTGATTCACGATGGAGAGGGAATATATTACTGCGTCAAAATAGAGAAAAATCATTATAACTGAATAGAGAGGAAATATTAAATCAAGTTTGTAGCAAATGTTATTCTTCTTAAAATTAAACGATATTGGCATGTAATTTCATTGATTACTCCTTCATTGATTTAACATTTTATAAGTTTCTTTTTCAAAGAAACAAGCATATGACTCTGTTGTAAGATATTTAAAAATGTATTTTATTTCTCCTAAATAAATTATAACTATCAAAAAATAACTAAAATCAATATGGATTTAATTTGAAATACAAATAATTTATATGAATAAAAATAGAAATAACGTAAACATAGTAGTTATTGACAAATATATCTGAAATTTTATCAAATAAGTATTTCAAAAGCATTATGAAATGAGATTTTTTTTATATAGTCAAGCAGCTGCATTAGAAGATTGTTATAAGACTCTGCTGAGAGAATGCGACACCTATTGGCAGTTGGATCGATACCAAAGATTGATGAATGTTCTTCATAAGACTTACTCTTATCTCTGTCTTAATTCCACCAATCATGTGAGAGGTAGGTAAGATTATTTTTTACCTCATTCTCTGAGCACAACAGAAAATAAGTATCATAAGTAACTATCTATCTTTTTGTTATGGGCTTCAGGAAAAATAAATGAAAAAAATAACGAATTGCAATAGATAAATTTTTATGAAATTTGTAGTAATATAAAGATAGCATTTTTTAGTTATATATATATAAATGTAGTTTTATATAATAAATAATACCAAGAATAATCTCTTTTATTGATTGAAACTATCATCCAAAAAAGTAACTAATTTTAATAATCCTCCTTTTTAGTATCAATAAAGTTTATCCAAATTCTTAAGAAATATATAAAAATCAAAGTTAAAGTCAGTGCAGGAAGAGAGAGAGAAATAATACAGAGACATTGGCTAACTACATTTAAAATGTCTGCTAATGTTGCCTATTGATAGCATTTCACTTTCTCGTCCAGTAAGGCTAGCTTGCAATTCCGATTGTATGATATGGGTATAATATAAAAATGTAAAAATGAAATTTAACTATGATCAATTAATGAGACTAATATAAAAACTGGTATAAGGAGAACAGTAAAGTACCATTTCATGTAACCTTTTGCTCCCATCATATCAGTTTAGATATTAAAAAGCATGAATATAGTTGAAAGGGTTAAGGAATATACTTTTTCAAACAATTTAAATTTTGCAGTCCAAAGATATAAATTACAGCAAAGTGGTCAAAAGCAAGATGGTCATTTTTCAAGTACAGCTCCTAGCAAAAGATACTTGATTTTTGTGTTAAAATGGAAACCGATATTACGTTACTTTGTCAATTATGATAGCGTTCATCACAAAATATCTGGCCACTTTTAGAAATTCTTATTTTGCAGATATCTACAATTCCATTAAACATAATTGCTTGAAAACATTACTTTTTCCATTCAGTGGAAAACCAAAAGCTACTAAAGTCCTTCGAAACTAAACATTTTAAATTTAACTCTGAAAAATTAAACACATTTTATGTAGATGGAAACACAAATCCTCTAAAAATTAAGTATTTTATTATTTTTTGATATACATTTTAATTTTCTCTTTTTAATCAATCATTCTTTTAACTGTTCTTTTCTTCAGGGAACAAATGTTATATGCTTATTAGATAAAATATGAATATATTCTACTTGACAATTTTTAGCTCCCAAAAGGTTTAAAAACAATCTGAAATGTTCTTGCGCAAGTAAAGGGGCAAATGTAAAAAGTTAATTGTTTTTGAAAACCTTTCAATAAGCCAATTTTGTGGAATTCCTAAGACAGTTTGAAATCTGACTGTGGGTAAACAGATAAATACGTATACCAAAAAGTGAAATTTCGTTTACCAATTTATGTTGAAGGTTTCATTTTCATTGTAGCTGCTCAAAGAGCAAAATGTTAATAAAGTCTCTAAGATTAAAAGATAAGCCGATAGCTATGTATTAATGCTTAAAAAAATACTAGATTTTCACTTTAGAAAAATTATGTAAATATGTTTTAATAGAAAATTCAATTTTTCCTACTCCAATTTATATATATTTAAACATCAAAGTAATTTTTTTGTGTAAGAAATTTTAAAATTTTGTATTTTTTTATAATTATAGATTAAATTACTTAACTAACGAATATTGTACTCCATTATTTATTAAAATTGGGCATTAATAACTAATAAATGATATTTTAATTCCGAACTGCTGCTCTTTTCAAATATGTTTGCATCCACTTTGGTAGTTCATGTATTTTTTTAATGTATCATGAAACACACATCTTTGTTATATATGAATATCAACATATAACTCCCATTTTGTGCAGTTTGCTTTAAAATGTTTTGAAATCTTAATAGAAATATAAAGACACGAGGTTATAATCAGTTTTCAAAAATATCAGCAAAATAGCTGGTTTAATTAACACTCGAGTGAAAAAAATGACCGTTGAATGAAAACTAGACCAAAACCAGTAAAACAACTTTCATTTTCAACTGACCATAGAAACTGTCATATTTGTTTCCTGCTGCATTTCTACCTTGAACAATTTATTTCAAAAAGATTGGAAAGTAATCCTTGATCAGATTTTGGAACTAACTACTTGAAAAACATATTTCAACTAGTAATTTGTTAAAAATCAAGAAGCATGTTCTTTCTCCGCCAGAAGACAAAGATTTATTGATTGTTCTATCAGACAATAACAGACTTGATTCCACGAATCTCTTAACTCCTTTGTATTGGCCATTGCATTTAAGCTCTTCTAAATTCTGAAAAATAAAAGAATAGGGAAAAGAATGTGGTAATGGAAAAACTTTTATAAAAATACGCCTAAGCTGGGCAATAAATTCAGATAGCTTAAGATAGAAGAACAGACCTGCCACAAGATTGCTTTGATTTTTATTTGTTCATAAATTAACGAAACAAACATACGAAAATAGAGTTATACCTAAGAACTTATTGAAACAATACATGTATGATAATAAATGATAATAAAAAATTTAAAAAAATAAAGATGCATAAAAACTATATGGATTTATGTATTT